>UYYA01004307.1:28903-124079 GCA_900624975.1 Angiostrongylus costaricensis
GTGTCAAGTCACTGGATTAGCCTGAGGTATGGCGCCAGGCCACGCGTGACGACAAGACACTCCTCTTTGCGTTTCATTTTTGAATTTTTGGCATTGATCCAAAACGCTTCAAAAAAAAATCAAGATTTTGAAGTAGGAGTCACTATCATCACGCGCGAAGCGAAAACATCAGCGCGTAAAACTCTTGAAGCGTTTTGGATCCATGCCAAAAATTCAAAAATGAAACGCAAAGAGGAGTGTCTTGTCGTCACGCGTGGCCTGGCGCCATACCTCAGGCTAATCCAGTGACTTGACACAGACACAATTATCGCCCATGTATTACTGTGCGGCTTCTATCCACCAACTAACTGAAATACTTACAACGAATGAACGGAAGGTGTTTAAATGAAGCTGTTTCTTTGCGAATACAAATTTATTTGTTAAGTTTTATCTGCTGGGGTTGTGGAAATGTTTGGCTGAGTAGATCGCATCTCAATTTGACCTTTTCAGGCTCTGAAGAAGGCGAAACCGTCGAAACGTCAGCTATCGTATCCTAATAAATTGTCTGATTACTGAAGAAAACAGCGAATTAACAATCTTTTTCGAGGTTAGTAGAAGGTCGGTTTTGAGAATTGAAATAATAGTGGATTAGCATCAGAGTTTCTGGTTAGTGAACTTATTCGGAAAATGGTTTCTATGTATTTCTAAATGCAGTATAGAGCTTTCCCAAAGAACGCACAACACAACATTTGTGCTCTATAAGCTGTTTGCTAAGGAAAGTGTAGGAAAATAGTTCTATGTGTTAATATATACCACCAGAAAAAAATTGGACCCATAGGTGTGCTACCGGCCACTCTTTCAAAACTATGTGGACACCCATAGTGGTGATCTCCCGCATTTCCCAGGATTAACCTATATTTTTCCCTAATACACAATTACATTCATATATGCGGGCGTAGACGTGCTTGGGAATGGATTTCATCCTGCTCGTCGATCAGCCCATAGCACGTAATTGAGTGGCTGGAACGGATACGGCAAGCGCTTCGTGTTTGCCTCTAAGAAGTAAACTCATCACCGGTTCTAGTAGGAGCCGACAAGATGACTGTAAAGTACTTCGATTAGCACTATTCGCTTCTGTCATACAGCTTACGATATTTAGAAGAACTTAATACGAAACCGGCGTGATTGTCCTACATCCCTAAGCTCACTGTCACCACTGGACGAAGTAGCATCACCTGAAAGCTCGGCCCGCGAACGTCTCCGTCCCATTCAAGTATGTACTACGTCACGCCACTCGCATGGATAGTGGTCGCACTGTCTACATCACTTTACCTCTTCACCTCATAAAGTAGACGTTAATTTTTGAGCTATCTTTCCGCACAAACCGTTTATGCTTCATACCTCACAACTGCGCACAATCCATTATACTACACTGTAATAATGTGTCCCGTTACTACGTTCTCGCACTGTTTCTACTCGCTCCAACTCTTTACCCCTTAAACTTATTTCTGGACATTAGTTCTATGATGACTTCTTATCTGCTGACACTCAATTGTGATTTTACTGTAATAGGTCCTGCTTTATTTCAAGGGTACGTCCTTATTTATGTTTCACATTTCCAATGACTACGCTATTGTATACATTATGCATACATTTTATCTTGTACAGTTTGCTGCTGTCTTGATAATATTATGTATACAACCAGCCCAATTACCCAAGTTTGCTACTGCGACCTATGTCACCTACAAAAAGATCCATGCAGGAGGGGAGAAGAAGAGAACCGACTACCATATGAAATAACTAACACTCAAGCTAACTAGGCAGTATTAGCTCACATTGGAGATAAATGGAGAGCATATCGATGTTAGCTCGAGTCATTATATCACTATCGACGTAACAGATGACAGAGGTGACTGCTTGTTCAAATTGTACATAGGTAAATTTAAGCGGATATGTTTCAGTTATTTACGACTCCAAGTACTAACTAAATTAGTAAGATCAACGTATGAGAAGTCTCTGGAAAGCTCGAGATATGTTTTATAGAATACAGTAAAGTTAAATAAATATTACACCTTGTCGTCAACGTCCTGAAACCGGTGTGTGTTTGCACAATATGAGATATTGGCGGCGGAGTGACGATTCTCGTTACTTCCTCTTTCTGCTTGTCTTTACGCCGAAAAATCGGCCGAATTCTCGGACCGGGAACAGTTACCGGTCTAAATAAGTTGCGTTCTAAATCTAAATCTAAATATCTAAACTGGGATATAAATCTAATAAGATCTAAATGAACTGGGATAAATTTACATACAGTTTCTATTGTCGAATACATACTAGAAAATATAATGAATTTTATCGAGAACTACTCGGCATGAGGGTTCATCTTCTTAACATCGACAAATAACCTGTTTACTGAAACGACGACAACAATGTTTCAAAGCTTTGCTCGAGAGCATTTCGCAGCCAGAGCAACGCTTTTTCGGCAATTTTCCCAGATCTAGAGTAACGTACGAAGTTTCATTCCATTACGTCTAAACCATATTTCTTGTAAATGGATCGAAACAGTAATCTCATCAGAATTTTTGTGCCTCCACTCATCATTTCTTTTTTGCTGGTCAAGTAGTTAAGAGATAAAAGAAACTACCTTGTCGTTGTCGATGGTCGAGTGGTTTTCGAAAATGGCAATGCTACACGGTGAGTACTTGTCGAGAACGGCTGCTGATTGACTGGTGAACGACGTTCAACGTTCACTACGCCCTTAAAAAGTTCTCTCTGTCCTCTCATATAGTTGTTTCTCATTCTAACTCATACCAACCATCACTTTATACTTACCATTACGTACTTCAACGAATAGTTTATTGTCTGGTTTAGTCATTGTAAAGCGACTTCCATTTAACCTCGGTGTAAATAACCAACGTACCTTGTTTTTTTAATAAGCTAACACGAGTTTGTTACCAAATATTTATTCTGCTAACGTTTCGAGGTTTTCAACTTCCTCAGAGCCAATGATTCCATTCGATATCCACAATCGTTCTTCTTCTCGATGTGGTATCTTCGTAGTCGTAGCGAGTCAAATATTCTTCAGTGGAGCACCGCTCAAATCTTAATCTCAATCTGAGTGGTTTAGTTTATTCGTCCATTGACATATGTTTAGCACATTGAGAACATATCACGAGGACGGTCATCTGTGAGCCATCGATGAGGACCAATACAGCTTTAAGAAAAGAGGGAGTCGAAACGTCAGCTGAATAAACATTTTTTATTAACCTTATGTAGGGTTCTTAATCCAAGGAAACATTGGAAACAGTTTGACCTATACATAGCGTTCCTCTTAGGTGGTATATTCCCATTGACTTATGTTTGTTTCAGCACTTCTATCATAAAACAGAGCTGGGAGAATTCTTAGGGTCCAGGAATTCTTACTGTGTTATAGAAAACCTTGTTTTCAGAAGATGATAAGCCTCCTACCAACTCAAAAGAATTGGCGTACCCTGTGGTAGCTACCTGCAGGATAAGCAAGCACGAGTTTTTCGGCATTCCCGCAAAAAAAGTAATTATATAAGAAAGGCGGTGTACCAACTCTTTTTGCTACTCAGCTCTCTAAAGTGGCATATTTCTTCCTAACATATTCTCACATTATGTTAACATGTTTTTGTATTTCCTTATTAAGGGGCGGACAGCACAGTAGTAGTGATGCTAATAATCACGAGCACGGTGCTGGTTCGGCCCCGCTCCGAGATCGCCAAACCTCTCTTCTCTCCGGGGTCGGAAAACTGGTACCGGAATTGTCGGGAGAAAATCGCTGTCTACACTCCAATTAGGAACACTCTATCCCGACTACTTCCGGACTACAATGAGCGCCGGCTTCACCAGCATTCTACGACATTTAAGATGAGATGAAATTCCTCAAGCGGCGGCCGAAGCCACTCGTACGAATCCGAAGACCTTTGTTGATGATGGATGCGAGGAAACGAATGGAATGTGACAAGTTCTGTGATCTGCACCGTAGAAGTGAAGACGGTCGTATAGAATAGACAGCATAAAAGGATTCACTTATTATCTATCACATCACTCGGAATAAAATTGAACAGTGGGGTCGAACAATATGTGTCCACTATTCGTCGCCTGATTTGCACAACAAAAACTCTTCCCACGGTTGAATCCTTACGCTGACGAAGTTTTGTAATATTATTTGCAGTTCAATATTGTTTTCATGCTTCGACACAAAGTATTATTGCAAATAACTATTTGATCTTACCAGCTGCTTTGTATCGCATGTGATAAGATCGTTGAAAGATTTGCCATCTCTTACGAAAAGTTCGTTGAATCTGCCAAATGAAAGAAAATTGACCAACAGTTAGAACGTGAAATACTCTTTACAGTACAAGCGTAACTTAAACACAATATATCTATTTTAACTTTAATATTTGCCGCCTACTCCTTTTAACGGTAGGTTATATTGTGAAATACAACTTCAATGATGTTGAGACACTTGCAAAACTCCGGACCATAGGTGTTTCTGGTTGCGAACGAACGCTCTACTGTCCTTTCCGGGGAGTAACGCGTTCACCACCACGCCATGCGGGTCCTTCGTTTCGCCTGTCTCTCAACTAGTTCTATCGACCTTTTCCCATCAGCAATCACCCGTCAGCGGGATTGATCTGGGGAGCCCAAATCGGCAACGAACCCAGTTAAGCTGAGGCTGCAGTTATAATCACAATTTTAATTTTATTATTTACTGCCCACAACACATTTATATCCAAACCAAAGATGGGGAAGCAAATTTGTGATAAGGGTTTCAATTGATTTTCTTCTAGTGCTTTTATATCTTAGTAGACTTTTTCTTTCCCAAATGATAATACGGTTTAGGTGAACACTTAAAATGTCAGTAAAAAAGTCCTGGTGGAACCGACCAGCCTTTCGAAATTGCTTTTGATGACGGTGATAAGCTTTTAAATGCAATGCGCAGTTTCAAACCATATTCAATCTTTAAGTCCAGTTTCCCTCCTTAAGTTAACTTAGTAAATAAACAAAAATATATGATAATGTTCGATAAAACTCTGGAATATTCATTCCAAAAAGACGTGGATTTCCCAATGGTAGAGATGCCGTTCGATAATAAACGCGAGATAGTGGTTCGAGCCAGGATAGAGCAACCAAGTCTCCTATCCATCCAGGTCGGGAAGTCTGTACCAGGTTTGTCCGGTACGGGCTTCTTATATTCCAATAAAACATTGGCCTTGCCTGTGGTTAAGACCTGTGCACGTCTTAGCATGGCTATTCCAGCCCGAAGAGTAGAATCGTTTAGCATTCAGCAACATACGCAGAGATGTGAAAGTCCTTGATCAGAAGCTAAACCTACATGTGAATCCAATGATTTTGAGGGTTGATGCAGCTGTGGAAACTTACTGAATGAAAGCACTGCCGGGATTTACACAGTTTATGAAGATGGGTTGCGTGAGATAAAAAATAAATAAAAACAATAGGAAAACGATGATGGCAGCCAAGCTACTGTTCCACGTTCTCAGACTCCGGACTGCTTATTGTTTCTCATGTTTTTTTATCGACTGTTTTTCTTAGCAGAAAATATTTTTCAAAGACCAACTGACTAAGATGAGGTTAAGATTGTGATTTCGACTCCAGCATTAGCTTTACTAGGTTCGTTGCCGATTTGAGCTTCCTAGATTAGTCCCTTTGAAGGGTGATTGCTGATGGCGCAAATCAATAGAACTAGCTGAGAGACAGGCGAAACGAAGGACCCGCATGGTGTGGCGGTGAACGCGTTACTCCCCGAAAAGGACAATAGTGCGAAACAATAACCGCAGACACCTGCAGCCGAAGTTTTGCAAATGTCTCAACATCATCTTAGTTGTATTTCACACGATACCCTGCCGTTAAAAATTAAAGTAGACAGCAAATGAAAAGGTTAAGACTGTGATTTAGATCAACTGACTTTTTCAATTTTGTGGTACCAACACGGAATACGTGAATCTTCCGAGTTCTTGACAGATCTTTCCAGAACGTAACCAGTGTTGTGTTCATTTCCTTGTCAGAAAATAACAAGATTACAAGAGGACGCACTGGAATGGGAAATTTTCTACACTTTATAATACCCTGGAAACAGTCAAATAGTATACGAAACATATTATTTCGAATTTTGTGTCTTGATATGAAGATTTCGAAAAGCCGAAAGACGTGCGCCTTCACTATCCTCGACCTTTTTCAGTAACCAATCGAATAATTGATACCTACCATGTCTTCTTCGCATTATTTCACTTGTTACCATATTTAGATAGCGATCGTAGCTGCCGTCAACAGATTCCAGTGCAGTTGTCAAATTGTTCAGATTCTAAGAAATATTTATACTCATGCAGAATGGAAGGGCAGATGTAATATTTATTTCGATAATATGTTAATAATGAGTGGAGACGGGCGCGGATGGCGCAGTGCTCGGTGGAGCCCTGCAACACACACGTCGAGTCGATCCACGTGTCCATGGCCCATCAAGCCTTCCATCCATCCTGGGCCCGCAAATTGATACCAGATTTCTCTGGGAGGATAGCAGCACTGGCTCGATACATCGGTGAGCCACCGCGAGTCATTGTAAAGGCCAGATATGCATTCAATCACCTTCAAACGATGCTTAATGAAGTCGAATACGCGGTCCTCAGAGATCGACCAAAGCCGAGAGCTTTTAGCTTCAATAAGTGAAGGAAAATATTTTATTCAAACTATGCCAACTTGATCCACATATGCTTTGGCAATGTCTAAAACCATTTCCTATGCTTAAATTATGAACAAATCGAGCTCATAACTTCTGTCCCGACTCACAGACCAATTCTTATGTAACGAATGTTAATCTCTTCTCCCACAAACCTATGTCGAACGTTTTTGCTCTCATATGACGTTCAAGTGTTGAATACGAATATGGATCATAAGCGGTCATGTAACCACCCCGAGATAGAAGTGAATTTAGGGGAATGGGGTGTCTGTTTCTGGAGAGCCGGAATCACTGCCTTCCGCATATACGCAACGGTTGGGTATAGGTAGATTGTATCGCTCACGCTAACTCTGTCAAAAACTTGCAATCAGATGACTGAGAAATAATAAGAAAGTTACTTCACTTTCAATTTTTGGTAAGCTCAGTAGTGTGACTGTGCGCTGTATCGCCTAAAACAATTTAAATTACAAGTCTCATTCTCAAAATCCTGATTCATTTCTCGATGCGGAAGTGTTGCACAGAAAGACTAAGAAAGTGAAAAGATACGAGAGGTATTTCGAGGGCTTGTGGCAAAGGGTTGTACTTACAACATGCTTTGTTCCAGCTGCGGAGACATCTGAATGATCTTCGCTCTCTACAATAGTGGAGAAGCATTGCTTTTAAAAACAAATTTCGCGATAATAAAGTACTTTGAGGAATTGGTCCCTGTATTAATACCATCTTGTCTTTGAATACTGAGGAATACTAAGAACAAGTGTTGACACGAATTTCGCCTTAACCATTGAAATAACGTGATCGGTAGTCACTTTTATCGTCTGGCGTGTTCGGGTTGGCAGCAATGTACCAAGGTACCGTAAAAATAAGAATGAGGCATTTCATGTGAAGGAACTCCTCTACGTGTTGAACGTATGAGATTTCTGGTGCTGTAAAGGACAGGATAAATGATGAATCTTACCGACAAACGCGATTATGGAATATCAATAAGAAAAAACCATAGAATCATTTAACAGATGCACTATTCATCCATTCACCCGTTGATGAAAGTTCCTTGCGAAAACCCACGTTGTTACTCTTCGTGGTCCCGGACAGAGAAAAGCACACTATGTGACCTACTTTCGATGAATATTGTATAAGAATAAATCTGTATCATAGTCATAAAATCGCATCGAAATGTTCTAATAAATTTCGGAAATGTCCACCTCAGCCATCATGAAGACGTAAGCACCATTCTGACGTCGAACAGCAAGTGATGGTCGTATCCCGCTATCTTTTGGCAATTCGCTTGCCACTTTTATCGCTCTTGATCGTGATAGCTAAACAATTTAAAAAATTTACTATTTTTAAAGGGTTGCTACCTACATCACATAGATATGTATGCACGTATATTTGCATATATGTATGTATGAATATATGTACATATATATACGTATTTATGCATATATGTATATATGTGTGTATGCATGAAAAAAAAATGAATGCAAGCATCCTTGGAAAACCACCCAAACGATAGGCAGAAATTTTCGCGATTAACTTTAACCGTCTGCACTCGTAGATACCAATGATTTCAGGATTACGGAATGACCCGTCGCACACATCGCCATGTTCGAAGCAGACCACCACCAAGGACGGCGATTGCTTGGTAGAGTAACGAATAAAAATTATGATAGGGCTGGCGCAACCAGTGAAGACCAGCCACTCAAGTGTCTAAGTAAGCAAGTATATATGTATATGTAATTAAATACAGATATAAACTAACAGACATCAGCAATTTTCATCCCTTTGCACAATGATGCTTACCAAGGCGCTTGACCTGCTCAATGGAGTCAACGATTTTTTTAAAGACAGTGTTGACAAAAATTTATCCACTGGTTGCTTGTGGACCTTTCCTGGATTTGGTGTGAAACATATAGAATTCATGAAGGTGACCTCAAACTGCGGTCAGTGTAAATGATTTCCATTGCATTAATTGTAGGTTTTCATTTAAACCCACATACGTAACTGCAGACTGAGGGGAGCGCAAAGATCAATATGTTAAGCGGAAGGTCCGTGTAAGAAAATTACAGAGAAGTATATGAATGCTAGTTCGTGCTCTCCTTCAATGCACCTACGGATGCTCCTTCCTGACTCGGCAACCCAAATGTAAATATGCCGAACTACTATACGAGATCCCAACAAGTTATCACTAAGCATGGTGTTACTTGAAAAAGTAAAAATAAAGCTTTCCATCCTTTGCAAAGCCCCAACTATTCACACGGTCGAGTCTAATCAGTGGATCACTGGTGGAGTTATAATTCACGGATATGACTTTTACTCTGTAAAATTTTGCTACGAGGAAAAAGGAGAAAAATGACCTTTCAGGCCACATATTTTGGAATAATCATTTCCCATCATTGCCGAATTCATTTATCGCATATTCGCTATCTTCGTTTCGAATTTTGTTCTTTGTATCAGTGCAAATTCTGTTCCATTGCATGAATTCCATTGTGTTATTTCCATTCGGCACAACTCTGCACTAAAGAATTCTTTTCCACTTCTGGGACGCGCTATGAGGACTTCCGATTCTAGTTAATACTTGCGTTTGGATCTTTTTAATTTTATTGCATTTTCTTAGCAAGAAATGTTTACCGAGATACGACAACGATGCTGAGATATTCGCAAAACGTGGACCCGGTCCAGATCGAACCACGATTTCTCTTTTCGGAGGCTCGCCCATTGCATACTGTGCCACGGAGGCCCTTCTGTGATCTGATCTGGTGAGCCATCAATCCCGCTTACGGGTGATAGATGATAGCACTGGTAGATAGAAGACTAGCTGGGAGTCACACAGAGCATGGGCCTCTGTGGCGCTGTGTCTAATGCTCGAGCCCCCGGAAAGGGAAATTGTGATTCGATCTGACCCGGGTCCACGTTTTGCGAATATCTCAGCACCTTGTCGTTGATTTCGCATAATACCCTGCCGTGAAAATTGTAGTAGGCAATAAATATAAAAGTAGACTTTACTGAGATAGTTCGTTAACTTCTGGTTCTTGGCTAAGCATTATAAAACATTCGCCTACAGTGCCTTTTCACATTCAATTAAGGTGTTTTTAATTGTAGAACCTAAAATTGTTTCATTACTGAATCGGTCTCGAAGATGTCACGATATTAGGAGCAGACCACCAGCATGGACGACAATTGCGCGAAAGGAACGAGTGGAAATTTTGCCGGAGAACGAGTGTAGGCGTGTCACCCGTTGACGAAATAAGTAGGCGTTTCTCATAGAGATGACTGATCTTTCGACAGAGTATTCTGGACTGAGAAAGAGTTTGACATTTTCATCAGGAAGACCAGCTAGAAGTAAGCCAGTGTCAGTAACCACTTACTGTCAGCAGCAAAGTCACTCGTGGGAACGTGGTGAAGGTTTTTAAAAGCTCTAAAATGGCCTCTGATAATCTACTAAAAAAATCTTGCGAAATCAGCAAGTTGTCATTGTAATGGAGGATATGTTGAAGCTCGCACCATTTTTCACAGTCGGTAGATATGGGCCTAATAGAAATGCAAAAGATCGACTTTCTATAAGCTTTGGGTAATAATCGATATATCTGGATATATGTTGTTACGAACTGTCCTTTTTTGGCCGACCCGAGGTTGGTATAGGTGTTCTTATTGTCGCTGTTCTCTTCGTTAAATGGCTGACGTTACGGCGACTTCGCCTTCCTCAGAACCTTCACTCCTTGTGAACAACACACAGGTGGTCCAACGGCAAGGCTTTGAGGAAGGCGAAGCCGCCAAAACGTCAGTTATTGAATGAAGAGAACAACAACAAGAAGAGCATCTATACCAACCTCGGATCGGCTAAAAAGGAGCGGTTCGTAAGGACACAATTACAGATATTAGAAATGCCTTCATTTCTCACGTGGCCTTGGTTCGATCCTCTATAGTGTGCTAACCAACTTCACCATTTCTCCTACGCAAGAAAATTTGTGTAGGGTTGTCTGCGAGGATTAAAACACCGAAGTGATACATGAAAAGACCTCTGCAAGCTATTCTATAAGCCAAATATGCATTCATTCACCTCTACCATGTTACGAATGGAGTGCGTTACAACGCTAAAAGATTGACAAAAGCTTAGCACTTTACTACACCTTATAAAGATAAAAAAGAGTAGAGTTTTCGGCGTTGATCAATCTCTGAGGGATGCGCCATGCATTCGACTTCACTAAGTATTGTTGGAGGTGATTGAATGCATATCTGGCCTTTAAAATAACTTGCGGTGGCCTGCCGCTGTATCGAGCCAGTGCTGTTATCCTCTCAGATAAGCTTGGTACCAATTTTCCTACCCCAGAGGGATGGAAGGCTTGGTGGGCCATAGGCACGGGATCGATTCCACGTGTGTGTGGCAGTGGCGCCTCCAATTACTGCGCCATACGCGCCCTACTACTACACCTTATAGCACACAAAATTATGTTAATACCATCGTCTCGAGAGTCGATATGTACAATAGAAATTAAGCTACGATAACCACTCTAGATTGCACTTCAGGCCGCCACATAGGGCTTTCATTCGGAATTTGTACTTTCGGAGCTGTGCGTAAGACCCACTGTAGCAAATCGTTTGCCTCTAAGAAGTAGCTGAAGGAGCAGTAGTGCTTTTATTCATGTCTAATGCCGTATAGTATTCTCACACAACAATTGTATTTATCGATTTACAAAAATATAGCCACATGTTTCCTACCTTTAAAAATAAAGTTATACCAACAGCACATTTTATACGTAGACTTTCTAGTTGTCTTTAAAAAAAGAATTTTAAAATAAGTGATAAAATGGAAAAGGAAAAGTCGAAGCCAAAATGATATAAGAAACCGATTTAGGTCTAATGTGAAAGCAAAGGTTAAGTTTATCAACAACGCTATTAATTATCGTGCTTAAGAAAATCTTACCTCAGATGACGGATCTAGAACAAACAGTACATCGACGCAAGTGAGTACGATGTTCACGAGAACGAAAAACAACACCGCTTCTAGAGCTATTCGCATCTGGTTGACCACACAGACTAGAGGCAAAAGACGATAACGTTTGAGCAAATCTCAATTTACGATCTGAGATCGGCTAGATATATCGATGAAAAGATCATCCGATCATTCAGGATCAAGAATGAAACGAATAAACCAATGAACGGCTCAGTGTCGCACACTCGGCACGGATCGTTATTCAAGATAAAAATCACGAAATAATTTTATACATTCCGAGAAATCGAAACCAGTTACGTCGACGACATCCCATTCTCGTCTAATTGGCATCAACTCTTGTTCGTCAATAGAAAACCAAGCAAACAAGCACTTCTAAGTGCGAAGGAATAGCGTTCCTTAAAGTTCACGTGCTTTTCAGTGAACTCGTCTAAAATCGGCAACAACAACAACAAACGTCATTTGTTCTCAAACTTAAGTTTTCTTCACATGTTTATATAGGTCCTTTGATAACGCCATCCAACTTTCTCTTCTTAAATCCAAACACTCCTAGGTTAACCAAGTGTGCGGCTCCTACCGGGGTTAGCAATTTGGTGGCAGTCTTGTGTACTGGAAGCTCTCTTTAATCCAGAAAGACCAACAGCTGCATACGGTTATGTAACTGAGGCATACTCTAGTAGTGGTATGCGATGATTATAGAGGAAACAACTCAGGGATAATAGGAATTAAACGACATTAGTAAAAAAGACGTCACCCTTAAGATAAGGAATACGAGACGAAAACCGGATGGAGGAAGTCCCGAGAACAAACAACTTCGCTCGTGTCTCGCTTTCGCATATGATCCACTATGCATCCGTATATTGGACATCTTGCATTTTACTTTTATTTGTTTACCATATATATAGGTTTTTGCTAAATGCTTTCATGTTAGAATTTTCCTCGGCGATTCGATCTCATACATCCTCTTAGCTCGGTTTAGTCGGCTAATCGCAAGATCGGTTTCGCACTTCAAGAAAAGTGGTGGCAAGACAACAATCCCACTCATAGATTCACAAGATGGCCGGCAATTTCTAGAGGAATGCACGTTGAAACAGTAGTTAGTCATGGTGTCCAGAAAGGGGGCAAGGTGACAGATCTTAAAGCCGTACCTCCACTTTCGACCCTCCCCTTTTTGCATATAATTATTGTAAGACGGCAAAACGAATTGAAGAAGTGTTGGAGATCACAAAAGATCTAAGCATGGATCATTTGGGTAGCCTTTGTGCAGACAAAATGTCCAATCTGTGAAGATGATTGTACATCCCAATAAACTAATTATACCTACAAAAAGGGAGGAGAAAACATAAGTGTAGGCATGCAATGGATCCCATACACATATAAAAGAATAAAACATAAGGCTATTGGCTTTGATCAATCTCTGAAGATTCACCATGCCTTCGACTTCATCAGCATCGTTGGAAGTGATTGGATCTATATCTGGCCTTTACTATGACTCACGTTAGCCTGCCGATGTATCGAGCAAGTGCTGCTCTCCTCCCAGACAAGTCTGGTACCAATTCGCCGATGCCTGAGGGATGGGAGGCCTGGTGAGCCTGGAACGCGGTAGTCGAACCCATTTGTACTGCAGGACGCCTCCGACCACTGCGCTACACACGCCCTTCCTGTAGACCTACATAATCTATATATTAAATTAAGAAATTATTTCAAGTTGAAATTACTGCTCTGCAAAAACACGTTTATTTGTCTATTTATTTAAAAGCATTTGTACACATATATGTTTATATTATATTTATATTATATTTTATATATATATATTTACATTTCAAGTGACACGTCATCACATCTACTGCGCAGATGCCAGCATTTCTCACATTCGCTTCTTTTTCCTTGCACTTATTGTCCACAGTAGTCCTCGAACGTTTCACGTAAGCTGCTGGTTGAGGATTTCGCCTGCTTTATCAATGCCGTAGAATGCTGGTGGAGGCAAATCTGTGCAATCTTGGAGATAGCCAGGCTAAGGCGTTCTCACGTGGATTGGATGGGAGTATTTAGGTGGAGGTCAAACTAGAGCCTTGGCTTCCTGACCGACGGCATCACTAACCACTGCACTACCGTGACGCCCTATTTGTATACCACTATGTAAAAAAGGATTAGGTGGAAAAAGCATATTAGAACATAAGTAATTCTTATTCTTTACCACCTCATCATGGTTGAAGGATGTTTCCGGGTGTCAGAGTGTGCTACACACTGGGTGTTTGTTCCTTCAACAAAGTTTCGAAAGGCTGAAGAGGAGTCCGACGTTTTTACACTTAAGCCCAACTCAGAGCAAAACAAATCCAGGGATTTCCTAATATCAACTCCTCCGAAGGTGGCAATTCTCTTATTGATTCACGACGGCTGGTGACTACCTGTGATGGGGACGTGATGTAAGCCTCGACTAGCCTAGCTTCGGATATCCAGGGGTTCTCTGATAGTTCAACGGGCAATAAATCGCCCCCATTACGCTGGACACTGGATGTTTTCAACACAGACGTTTAGCAGTGAGACAACGTGTACCAACCGATCAAACCTCGGGTTGTGTAAGGTGACACTGGAACTGGACCAAACGAAAACCACGACACGCATCAAGTTCCACGTGATCACCCTTTAGGGAACAAAAGGCAGGAAGAAAAACATAAACTAAGTGGATGATGGAACCCATTTCGTTTCTGAAGAGAAAACTCCCTCACGAAGTGCCCCTAGCACAGGCTCTGCCCACGCCTATCTGCTACCCATTTGGTCATCACACACGAGATCCGACCACCTTGGCTAGCCATATTCCGTTTCCACGGTCTGTGTTAAAGAAGTCATTATACTCAAGTACTATTTATCAAGCTGTGCAGCTGATTGGCTGAGTTATTCTTAATAAGGCCGATGGGAAAGAGATCAGACGATAACCAAAGAAACATAGAGTTTTCAAAATGAATTAGTATGTTTACTTATATGATCTGATCTTCTGATCTTCTTAAGCTGACGCGAGGTTGGTACAGGTCTTCATTGTCGTTGTCGTTGCTTTTTTTGATGTTGTTGGTCGATGGCTGACGCTTCGGCGACTCCGCCTTCCTCAGAGCCTGGACGTATTTTAAATTAAAACATTTTTATTATTCGGTGGAAAAAAAGGTTAAAGTGTTAATGAAGATCAAACTTTCAAATAGACGCCATATTGATCAGAAAGGCCACTCACCGTGATGTTACGTGTGGGACTGGTCCACACGTAGTTCACGTGGGGTTGCCAGCAAGACACACCTCGAGGTCAAAATATCATTTTGAAATAGGGCGCCAGGTCACGCGTGATAGTGAGGCATTCGTCCTCCCGGTTCATCTTTGGGTTTTTGAAATTTCTCCAAAACGCTTCGAGTTTTGTGCGTTGATGTTCTTGGTTCCTGCGCTAGGATCTGCACAATCACTTCAAAATCATCGCCGTTGTGCTTTTGTGCCCTACGCGTACCTAGGGGAGTGTTTAGACGGATTTTAGCTTTTCCAAGTAGATGTTCTTTTATGCGGACACAAAGTGGTCTACCTGTTTCCCCAATATATTCCTCGCCGCATGCGTTACATGAGATCATAGAGACGGTTTCGAGCTAACTGGCGACGTAGGGTATTGGGTGGGATGTCAATAATCGTTGTATAATTTTCAAGACTACTTTTTCTTAAGCACTTTTTAATGGTGTGACTTACTTCATTTGATAGCACCAAGTCTTGCCATCGCTTTCATGTCAAAGGTGAAAGCTCCAGTTCTCGGTCACTGACCCTTACTCTACTGTCGATGCATAAACGACTGCTTTATCGTCTGTTCCACACAAGAATAGGTGGATGAATTGTTAAACCGACAATCAGAGTGTATAAAATTTACACGAGAAAAACCAACCCAAAACTGGCTTTGTACATTCTTAAGCATCCATATGATGCCCTCAGAAAGTGGCTATATAACAAAATCGTATCGTAAGCGAAGCAGTAAAAATATAATGGATCACTACCTCTCCTCTCATCCTTCAAACATGAAAAAAGCACCTATCAAAAACATGTACCGCACAGCTAAAAATGTGTGCACAGAAGAAGACGAAAGGAAAGAATCACAAAAACTGGCACGAAAAATTGCCATTTCCAATGGCTACGAAGTAGAAGCCGCTCAGGTTAGAGGGGAACGTTGGGTAGTTTCCCAAAATAATATTTCGGACGAAAGTAAGATCCCCTTTAAGCTTCCCTTCATATCAAATGAAGAAAGTTACGCCATTAAGAGATGCTTAAGAAAAAGTGGTCTTGGAAATTATGTAAAGATTATTGACATCCCACCCAATATCCTACGTCGCCAGTCAGTTGGCAATCGTCTCTATGATCGTTTGTGCAGCTCAGAAAACTGTATGATCTGTCCTAATGGGAGAGAAGGGGATTGCATGAGTTTAGATATAATATACTTGATCTCATGTAATGCATGCGGCGAGGAATATATCGGGGAAACGGGTAGACCACTTTGTGTCCGCATAAAGGAACATCTAGATGGAAAAGCTAAAATCCGTCTAAACACCCCTCTAGGTACGCATAGGGCATAAAAGCACAACGGCGATGATTTTAAAGTGATTGTGCAGATCCTAGCGCTGGAATCACGAACATCAACGCACAACACTCTTGTAGCGTTTTGGAGAAATTTCAAAAATCCAAAGATGAACCGGAAAGACTAATGCCTCACTATCACGCGTGACCTGGCGCCCTATTTCAAAATGATATTTTGACCCCGGGGTGTGCCTTGCTCGCGACCGTATGTGAAGTACGTGTAGGCCAGTCCCACACGTAACATCACGGTAAGTGGCCTCTCTGTTCAATATGGTGTATATTTGAAAGTTTAATCTTTATTAATACTTCAACCTTTTTTCCATCGAATAATGAAAATATTCTAATATAAAATACGTCCAGGCTCTGAGGAAGGCGAAGTAGCCGAAACGTCAACCATCGACCAACAACATCAAAAAAACAACTACAACGAGGGATTTGTTTATAAGATCATATAAATAAATATATCAACTATCTATGCCGAGGTTTATAGAAAGTCGGTCTTTCGAGTTGTTATGAATTACTATGCTTCTTTCTAAACTAACCGTCGTTGACCCTCGGTATTAACATTCAATGATTCTTTGAATTATCAAGATAGCAGGCTCTAACGGTTTATCGCCTTATCGTGATTGGCAAGTATTCCTGGGTGTCGGGCTACGATGTACAGCAGGGGATTCATCTCCCCAGTAAGGCGCCCTAAGTGGAGAAGAAATCCGGCCTATTCATCAGAAAGCTCAGCGAAGAGTAAACCACTACGAGGATTCACCACCTACCTGGTGTTGAACTAGTCTCATGGTGGCAAATCTCCGTCTAATCCATAAGGGTTGCAGCTGTCTTCAGTGGTGACGACCTAGGGCAGACTTTGGCTAGGCTGATCTCGCCCTCGATCCTTCCAGGCTCTGAAGAAGAGGAAATCTGCCGAAACGTCGGTATGTTCATAAATAAAGATCACAGTAACAGGATCATGTATGCTCTCATCAAGAAAACAGCTATCAAAGGATAATAACGACAATTATACCGTATAAAAGAGCATCGCCGAGTGAAGTTGCTTCATTTCAGCGGTGCTGCACTGGAAAATATTCAGTTCGATACGAGGATAAAGACATCACACCAAGATGATGAACGACTGTAGACCATCGACTCGTATCAATCGGGCTCTGCAGGAAATGAAAACGCAAAACATTAACCGATTGAACCTTGTTTATCAACCTCATGATAGCTTGAGAATCTAAGAACTTATTCAATCACCAGAATAGGTCGTAATCAAATTATTAAGATGATGGCGCTATTATGTCTTATTTTAAACGGCATGTATAAGATTTTCGATTATGCCGTACAGGAAGAGGTAGTTGAAGAATTAAACAATTAGATACGTTTTTAAGGATCCCCATACTCAACGACATCAGCTTTGTAATCAGAATTTCACATCGTCTAACGGTACTGTTATTGGCGTAAACCTACTGCTACGGCAACGGGACTCACTAGGTCCTATATATTTGCAGCCTCTTCTAAGCATGTGACGCCAAGTATGTAATAAGACGAAAGTAAAAGACGATGGACCATACTCCCTTTCATGATCAAATCATTTATAACAGAAAGCATTAAATAGATTGTGCAATAGTGTACAACATCGACAACGATTCCGAAGAACTGATCTTCTGTTGAGCATTACAAAAACGATGTCCATGAGAAACGAATTCATTTCTAACAACCAGAAGTCAGCAGCATAAACACCAACTACGCGTAGTTAAATGACAATACATGGAATCGTAGAACCGTCCATAGTAATAACAACTAAAGGACAAATTTGATATTTCAGTCAGATCTTTCCTCAATTCACTCAAATCTACATATTTTTTATATTTATATGCACCCAGCTTTTCATATCACTTCTACGTATTTAGGAAATAATTACACATGATGAAAACTTAACAGTAGTAAGAAAGAAAATCTTTCACAGGATATATTACAAGGGGAGGATACACTAATGACTGCCGTTATTTGAATTGCTCAGCAGTACCACCATTTGCCTTCTGTGCCCGTCACAGGCGACGTGTCACTGATTCGAATCGTGCACTCGTCAGCGATATTGCACCCAGGAGAAATAATCGACTTGATCTTTCGAGTGAGTTTAATAAATGCCTAAAAGAAAAAACAGTTCCTTTCTAATTCAGGATTGTCACTGATCCTGACACTCCATGTCCAATGATAAGGAATACTGCTTCATCAGAAGAGATTTGTGCTAATTAGGAGTGAGGATACCAAAAAAAAAGGGTAATTAACCGGGGTTATACGCGACCATGTCTAGTATAATACTTGCCATATGTGATATGTAAATGAATACAGAGAGTTGATTCCTCCCTACTCTGATACTCCCTAATGACTTATACATTCTTTATGCACGTAACAACATCGATCACCTGTATAACTCGAAGTCCAGTTGATAGTCGAGTAACTCGAACGGGCGCCAGTAAATCTTCCATTTTTCTGTACCGAGTTCAAGAGTAGCCCAGAAAGTTCTGCTCGCTCTAGGAACTCGTCGAGCATCACATCTTTCTTCTAGGCTCTTCGTGAAGAACTCTGACCATCGGGACGGTGGTCTTCCTGCATTGCATTTAACAACCCGAAGAATCCAGTCACTAACAGCTCTTGCTCATAGGTTCTCATTCACGTATGCGTTACGTGTCCGGCCCACCTTATCTTCGACTGTTTGGCGTACAGAAGAATATCTTTGATTTTTGATCGTTGACGCAATTCGTGGCTTCGGATCCCTTCCGTTACTTGTGGGAAACGGGATACTCCAAGCATCGTCCTTTCGACTGCGCATTCAATAACGCGGAGAGATCTTTCATCATGCTTACGCAGCGACCAGGTTTCTGACCCATACGTTAGGGCAGGAATTACCATCGAGTCGAAAAGGTGGGCATGCAGTCGAGTGTTCTTCGTTCTCTTTACTGCATACCCGATGCTCCTGAAAGTTCCACAAGCCGCTCGTTCCCTTCTGCTCAGCTCTGGAGCTAAGTCGTTCATCATATTGATTTCCCGACTTAGATGTACATAACGAGCGTTCGGATATATTCGCCCCGTTGAGCGTTAATGTGGCATGCGAAACCAATCCGTTCTTCATCAACATCGTTTTTGTGAGATTTAGCCGATGACCAATCTTTCCGCAGACTTTATCAAAGTCGTCAAGCATACGTTTCGCTTGGCTAATGTTTGGTGTTATAAGGACGATGTCAACAGCAAAGCGAAGATTGTGTAAATGTCGACCATCGATTTTAACTCCCATAACATTCCATTCCAGTGTTCGCATGACGTTTTGGAGGGTGGCGGAAAACAATTTTGGCGAGATGGTTACAGTAACTATTCTTAAATAGTTCCTATTTCTATGTCACCTTATGTCCTCCACAACACCTGTCTATTTGTAATCGTCGTACATCTATTCTTGCAGATTCTCTAAATCGTCTCT
Organism: Angiostrongylus costaricensis; assembly: GCA_900624975.1. Taxonomy (NCBI): domain Eukaryota; kingdom Metazoa; phylum Nematoda; class Chromadorea; order Rhabditida; family Metastrongylidae; genus Angiostrongylus; species Angiostrongylus costaricensis. The sequence goes on from UYYA01004307.1 coordinate 48,602, forward strand.
TAGCAACCATTTAATGCAATTGCCTTGCAGATGGCTGGAAAGGAAATCAGCAGTAGTCAGTTAAATGTACTTTTCAGCATCTGTCGTCCCAAAAAGTTTCCGAACAAACACCTGCACCCTTCGACATTTACCCCTATCAAGTTGTGCTAGTAGAAAAACTTTTAGAACCTCTCTCTGGGAGCTATCTTTAGTTCTCTCTGGCAAAGTTCCACCCACTACAGAAGCAATATTTTTGTACAGCTCACGAAGAATCTTTATGTACTGAGCAGGGACACCTTGACTATCAAGGGCTTCCATGATTGCTTCTATCTCAATTGAATCAAGGCCTTCTGTAAATCGATGGAAATGGCGCTGTCTTGCGCTTTCGCGAAACCTCGATGAGTCTTGTTATCGTGTGGATGTGGTCCATCGTACTAAATCCTTTTCGAAACCCTCCTTGCTCACATAGTTGTACTTCATCCAGTGTTCTGTCAATCCTGTTTAGGATGACTCCAGTGAAAAGTTTGTAGACAACAGGGAGCCAGCAGATTGGGCGATAGTTGCTTATATCGTGTAGGTCACCATTCTTAAACAATAACACGGTCTTGCTGATCTTCCAATGAGTAGCGACCTTGCATTCAGGCACGTAACGTGTGAAGAGCCGAGCCGGTGTGTTTAGGAGGACTGGCGGGGGGTTCTTCAAGTGTTCTGGTCTTATCCTGTCCGAACCTGGTGCTTTTCGATTTTTCACCGACGAAATGGCATGTCGGATTTCGGAAGGGAGAACCGCTGGTACAACTTATCCATCCTTCTTTATTTCACATGATGGGAGGTAGATGTGGCCATCGAAGAGATCTGAGTGGTATACGCGAATGATTTCCTCTATTACCTTTCTGGACGCTGTGACTGTTCCGTTTGGGCGTCGGAGTGCAATCATTTTAGCCTTATAATTGGCGAAGCATCGGTGGGCTTTGCGAATACTTTTTCTAGCCTCTACAGCTTCGACCATTACTTCTGCTCTTCTCTCTTTGAGATCTTCTTTTATCGCCTATCTTCATTGCTTTGCAAGTTCGGACGTTAGTTCGCGGTTGTCCGCTGCTCGTGCGATTCTACGCTGGTGTATCAGCTCGACTGTTTCTGCAGACAGACGTCTCTTGGTGACTTCGAACTCTGAGCTTTCACAGCGCTAACGCGAAGATGTTGAATAAGCTGATCGTATTCTTCGTCGATGTTATCGACAGCGGCACCTTCCCAACAGCTGACTAATGAATTGAATAAGTCCTAGTTTGCCGTGGTTCTGGGACTTCCGTTTTTAAATTTGGCGAATTTTTCTCCTTTCTGCGACAAATAGAATCTTGCACGAAGGAAACGATAGTCTGATCCCGTGTAGAATTTTGGGACAACAGCGACATCGCTTAGGCAAAACCTTCTATTTACTATGATGTGGTCTATTTCCTTATGGTACTCTCCATTGGAAGACTCCTACGTCCACCGTTGAGATTGTGGCTTCTGGAATTGCGAGCTACTATAGACGGTTTTGGTCGTCATGATAAACTCAAATAACCGTTCATCGTCTTCGTTCCATTCTAATCAATGGGTTTCAATGTGACCTTCTACAGACGCTCTTCTTGGTCCAATCATAGCGTTGAAATCTCCAATGACGAACTCCAAGAATGCGTGGTCTTCTCTGCAGAGTTTCTCCAAATCCATATAGAACGTTTCGACTTCTTCTTCGTCATAGCTCGAAGTCGGCGCATAAACGACGAAGACCGTTAAAGGAGGTATTGATCTACATCTTTTTAATCGAAAACGTCCGATTCGAGTTGTTAATTGTTCGAATAAATCGATATTTATGGACAAGCTCCTGTTAACGAGAACGCCGACGCCGCCGACTCCTCTACTGTCGCATGTTCCGAGGAGCAGTTCTTCTCCGGTGTCATAGACGGCGTTGAATGGGTGGTGTCGTCTCGTCTCGGCCAGGCCGATGACGTAGCTTATTCTTCTTGTTTGCATGAGCAAGTCTTCGATCGAGAACTCGGAAGCAAGTGTACGTGCATTGTAGGCACAGATCGTCACTATAGTTCTTTGAAATCTAGGCAGGTTCCATTGGCCCTGAGAATTTAGCGGCCTCTCCGTACTCGTCCCACCCAACAGTGCTAAATTGGTGGCTATTTCGAGGTCAGAAAAATGAGGCCCGTTATTTTACTGTGTTTATCATTTTGATACCCACGTATAGCATGCTGGACTCTGAACGTGGAGACTGGGTATTCCAAAGGGTAGCTTGCCAGACTCTCCCAGAGTAGACCACATCCATACATATGCGAACGTTGCGCTCATGGATTATGCATGCGAATTATAGGAAATATTCCTTGTGTCCCCACGGATCTCCCTCATATGAGGGATCTCGGGCCGGTTAGTCGCCAGGATACGTGGCGCGTCCCCAGGGGTGGATAAGCGGGTAATATCGGACCAAAAGCGACCTTTGCTTCCCTGAGACGCAGGTGGATCCAGAGGGTCAACTCCCTGTTTCTGCTGCACTGATTTGGCAACTACTTTCCGTATTTGATAGGCGTATTCATGCATGCGTGTGTGGGTGCGTTCCTGCTTGTGCGGATTGTATTCTAGGAGACAATTCGGCCAAAAACCTGCAATCAATTGACAGGGAATTATATGGAAGGCGGTTAAGAGTAGCCTCCAACAAATAAGCTCCATGTCCACTCTGGAAGAGCCTGGTAAGCTATATGTTGGTAAACCCAGCCCACACATTCAGAGCCCAAAAAGCTATACGTTGGTATCAAAATGCTAAACACAGTAAAAGAAATGGGCCTCATTCCCCTGACCCCGAAAGAGCCACCAATTTTGGAGCGTTGAGTAGGACGCGTACGGAGAGGCTGTTAAAATCTCAGGGCCAATGGAAGCTGCCTGGATTTCAAAGAACTATGGTGATGATTTGTACCTACAATGCACGAACACTTGCATCCGAATTCTCGATGGAAGATTTGCTCATGCAAGGAAGAAGCATCAGGTACGACTTCATCGGCCTGGTTGAGACGAGAGGACGCCAGCCTTTCAACGCCGTCTATGACACAAGTGAAGAACTGCTCCTCGGAACATGCGACAGTAGAGGAGTCAGCATCGTCGGCGTTCTCGTAAACACGAATTTGTCCATGAACATCGATTCATTCGAAGAACTAACAACCCTAATCGAACGTTTACGATTAAGAAGATGTGGATCAATACCGGCTTTAACAATCTTCGCCGTTTACGCGCCGACATCAAACTATGACAAAGAAGAAGTCGAAGCGTTCTATATGGACCTGGAGAAGTTCTACAGAGAAGATCACACATTCTTCAAGGTCATCATTGGAGATTTCAACGCCAAGATTGGACCAAAAAGAACGTCTGAACAACGTCGCATTGGGACCAATGGATTAGAATGGAACGAACAGGGTAAGCGGCTACCTGATTTTACCATGGCGACGAAAACCATCCATGGTAACATGCAATTCTAGAAGCCCCACCCTCAACGCTGGACGTGGGAGCCTCCCAATGGAGAGTACCATAACGAAATAGACCACATCATAGTAAATAGGTGGTTTTACCTAACCGATGTCACTGTTGTCCCAATATTCTACACGGAATCAGACCACTGTTACCTTCATGCAAGATTCTATTTCTCGCGGAAAGAAGAAAAAGCCACTAAATTCAAAAAACGAAGTGCTAGAACCACCGTAAAATGGAAGTTATTCAATTCGTTAGTCCGCTATTGGGAAGATGCCGTTGTCGATAACATCGACGAAGAATACGATCGGCACATTCAACATCTTCACGTTAGCGCCACGAGAGCTGAGAGTTCGAAAGTCACCATGAGACGTCTGTCTCTAAAAACACTAGAGCTGACATGCCAGCGTGGAATAGCACGAGCTGCAGGCAACCGCGAAGCAACGTCCGAACTTGCAAAACAATGCAGACAAGCGGTAAAAGAAGATCTTAAAGAGAGAAGAGCAGTAGTAATGGTCGAAGCTGCATAGGTAGCGGAACGTATAACGCAGCGGATGAATGGCAAAAAATTAGGCGTCGCTGTTACTGTGTTAATTAGGCTCAGCACAATGGCAAGTTGTAGCCGGTGATAAAAAGGATTAGAAACTTTACACGCTCCAGTGTAAACCACTTGGTGAACAATCCTATTGCAGGTGATGCTTATGACGGATGATGATGCTAAGACTACACAAAAGCTAGATTCTAAAAACTCAACGATAAAATAAAGTCTTTTGAAAAAACTCTATGCTGTGCAAATATGAAACCTTGTAACAACAAACACTTTTTCCCCACTTGTACGTAAAGGGTAAACGATAAAGGGTTGATCAATCCCTTAGAGATAGGCCATGTATTCGACTTCATCAAGCATAGTAAGGGTGGTTGAAGGCATATCTGGTCTACGTAATAATTTGAGGTAGCAAACCAATGTATCAACTATGTGCTTTCACTGCTCTAGACAAGTTTAGTAGCAAATTACTGGTCCTAGGCGGACGCAGTCTTGGTTTGTCCAAGGTGTTGGTTTGAACCCCTGTGTGTGTTGCAAGGCACCTCTAATCATTGCGTTATTTGTACTTAAGTAGTTATTTATTCTTACCACTGTAAACTGACTGACCTCTTCAACGTTTTCTGATGATTTCGCTGACGTTTCAATGAATTGCATGCCGTACTGCTTTGAACAGCTCTGAAGCATGGTATGTCGATATTGTGAGTTTAATGGTCAAAGTCCCGTAGTGGGCTGTAATTCAAGAGTCAGAAAATATAAATCGGTTTCCCCTCGCTCAACTACAATCGCTTTTTTTAAAAGAATAATAGTGCTTCTCGGCAATCCATTCTCACGGATCACACTAATAAACGATGGAAGAGGGCTCGTTCAAATTTTGTAATTTTATAAGTTCTAACCTGACTTTGGTGACGTTTCGGCGGTTTCGCCGCGCTCGCTATTAGAATTAGGTCCAAGCTTCTCACCAGCGCAACCCATTTCTAAAGAAACCTTGCGTAGGATAGCGTGCAGCCTGCACGAGCTCCAAGATCGACTCCGAAGCAACGCTAGAATTGAGACACAAAATAGAAAGGAACAACGAGCAGCAGGGGCACTACCACCACCTCCATTTCCTCGGTTATTCTTTAGACAGCAAGACCCAAACGACGAAGTCGATATAAAATTTCGCATTTTTTCGAACGAAACTCTTAAAGTCCTTAACCACTACCGCGCGAAAAGATTTAGTTCGAACCTGACAGCCACGCAAAAACCTGGTATGCGACAGGTTCGAGAGCTAATAAAATCAAAAATTATTAGGCTATCAGTTAGTGATAAGGGTGGAGAGTTTGTAGTAATTCCTCGCCAGTTAGATGTCGATATAACAGAAAAACATCTCGAAGACGCGTCTCTTTATCGCGCATCTACTGAAAAGGAATTCAGAAGTCAAAATCGAAAACTGAACAGCGAATGGGTCAAAACGGCAAGCGCAGCAGGTTTAAAACCAGCAGACATTTCGCATCTAAAGATCGAAGTGCCAACATGTCCCGTCCTATACTTACTTATCAAGACCCATAAGTTAACACGCGCTGATGATCTGGCGTCTACCGACCCCTCCACTTTTAAAGTGAGACCCATCATCAGTTGTGTAGACGGGCCTACAGATAGAATTGCTTGGTTTATAAACCTAATTCTCAACCAGTTGCTTAGGCACATACCAGCCCATCTCACGAACACCCAAATGTTCCTAGACCGTCTGCGTAACGCACGTCCCAAAAGCGCGTACGTTATGGAATCGTTCGACGTTACCGCTCTTTACACTAACGTGTCGAACGACTCCGCAATGCAAGCCATCCGTGAGCTTCTTGAGAAACACGAAAGAGCGATTAACATGTATGGCTTTTCGATTCAGCAGCTTATGGTCCTCCTGAAGGTCTGTTTAAACTGCTCGATCTTCAGATGGTCCGGGAAATATTACGCACAAATTAGAGGGTTGGCAATGGGACAGCGACTGGCACCAACCCTTGCCGTTGCCTTTATGTCTAAAGTGGAAGCACCAGTAATCGATCTCACGCCATTACTCTACTGTAGGTACATAGATGATTGTTTTGTCATCTGCTCCACACAAGAGGAGATGGACAAATGCTTTAAGTTATTGAATGAACAGTCAGAGTACATAAAATTCACCCGTGAGAAACCGAAAGAAAACTGGCTTCCATTTCTAAACCTTCAAATTAACCTATCCGAGAACGGCTACACCACAAAATGGTATCGAAAGCCGAGCAGTAAGAATATAGTGGTTCACTACCGCTCCTCTCACCCCTCACACACTAAAAGAGCGCTTATAAGAAATATGTTTCGAACCGCCGCTAGCGTGTGCACAGGTAGAGAGCAGAGGGAAGAATCCTCGAAACTGGCGCGACAAATAGCCATCTCAAATGGTTACGAAACTGTAGCTTCTCAGGATAGGCATCGAGGAAATCCCACGCCCCAAAGCGATAATTCTAGTAAAAACAAGGCTCCGTTTCTGTTGCCCTTTATTTCAAACGAAATAAGTGCAGCTATAAAACGCTGCTTAATAAGGGCCGGTCTAGAGAATTTCGTAAGAGTGATAGAAATACCACCGGACACTCTAAGACGCCAGCTAGTTCGCAACCGCCTGTACGACCGTCTATGTACAACAAAAAACTGCATAATTTGCCCAAATGGTAGAGACGGTGATTGCATGAGTTCGGGTACAGTCTATCTGATCTCTTGTAAAGCGTGCGGGCACGAATATGTTGGCGAAACGGGTAGACCGCTCTGCGTCCGCATAAAAGAACACCTAGTCGGTAAATCTAAACTAAAACACAATACTCCACTAGGCGCGCATAGGATGCAAGAACACAACGGAGAAGATTTTGAGGTAGGAGTCACTATCCTTACGCAGGAATCGAAAGAAAACATCAGCGCGAAAAACTCTTGAAGCGTTTTGGATCAATGCCAAAAATTCAAAAATGAACCGCAAGGAGGAGTGTCTTGTCATCACGCGTGACCTGGCGCCATACCTCAGGCTGATCCAATGACCTGACATGGACCCAGTTATCGACCATGTATTACTCTGTGCGGCGGCTATCCACCAACTAACTTAAATACTTACGACAAATAAACGGTAGGTGTTTGAATGAAGCTGTTTCTTATGCGAACACAAATCGATTTATCAAGTTTTATCTGCTGGGGTTGTGAAAGTGTTTGGCTGAGTAGATCGCATCTCAATTTGACCTTTCCAGGTTCTGAAGAAGGCGAAACCGCCGAAACGTCAGCAATTGAGTTCTAATAAATTCTATATTAACAACCTCGTGTCTGCTTATTGATGAAAAACATTGAATTATCAATTAATGCCGAGGTTAACAGAAAGTCGGTCATGGGAATGACTTTGGTGAATCTAGAAAAGAGCTCTACAATTGTAATCAATGGAATTGCTGGAAAATTTTACTTACCTAGAATTACGACCACAACGATGCTGAGATATTCGCAAAACTTCAATGCCGAGTGGAGTTGAGTTGACGGGTTCAATGCCGATTTTCGCTCTTCAGATCAATCCTGCTGATAGGTGATTGCTGATGGCATTAATAGATAGAGAACTAGCTGAAAGAAACGCAGAGCAAGGGCCTCCGTGGCGCAATGTGTAATGCACAAGCCCCTAGAAAGAGAAATCGTCGTGGTTCAATCTGGCCCGAGGTGCGAGTTTTGCGAATATCTCAGCATCGTTGTGATTGTAATTCATATCATTGCCTGATGTGAAAAACTAAAATAGGCAAAAAATGAAAGGTTAACATTGTAACCTAGAATTATTCGAACTATGGAAGCTTAGAACGACATGTCTTTTACGGAAATTCACATGCAATAATGACTGCAGCAATGATTTCCTTATAAACTATATTTTTCTTGAAGCTTATATTGGTATAGGTAATGATTTTCTAGCAGTTTTATTAGCAATTCATTTTTGCTCTCATTCTTGATTCTTTTGCGTAAAAGCGCCCTCTCATCGCAGTCTGCTGCACTCATTTCCAAAGGTTGTCAGAACTACTGAAGGAAAACTTCGTTCTACACTGGATTACCTGTCCCATTTCGGTGGAGACTTTTCTGCTACTGTCCAGATCGCATTTATTGCCTATGAGCAATTTAACGATATTTTCACAACCATATCGTTCAACATTCTTCATCCAAATGGGAATGTTCTCGAATGTCTTCTAAAAGACTGAACTGCCGAAAATGGTCTAATTTTTAACCTATCAACTACAGCAACGACTACCTCGTTAGTGATGTCGTAAACGATCAGTATTCCATGCGCACCACGATAATAGCTAGATGCAACCGTTCGGAATCGTTCTTGACCGGCTGTATCCCACTGAAAACCGCTTGATAAGTGAAAACTGAAACAAAACAGATTGAAAATTTATGAAAATTCAATCCAAAAAAGAGCGTAGTTCTTTATATAACTTTCCTCACACACTGAGATATCGCTCAGTACAGCTTAGGCAATGGTTAAATCTGTCACAAGCAAACCAAGCCTTCTATCCATCGGGGTTGGGAAAATGACCTCCTTACTACTCAGAAAAATTGACGACTCTGTGGGAAAGACCTAAGTGATCCTTGGCACGGCTATTACAGAATTTATATCACAGAGAATAGAATCGACCAACATTTAACCATGTTGATAAGGAAGACCAAAACCTTCAACCACCAGACGAGATGGCACGCAAATTCAACGACCTTCATGGATTGCGCACGTGAGAAAATAAAACGAATAAAGAATTATCGGAATCCCTATAATATGTGATGTTTCTTCAGGTAAAAAAGAACAAATTCTGTTTGCCTGTCATTTATGTTTCCAAGGCGTTTACTACAGCAAGATGGTAGGGGAAAAACAAATCGAATGGAGACGGCATTCGCTGTACTCTTCGCAACCTCTTCAATGCTCTTTCGAAATCTCGAGGTCGCGTCTCCTCTCTCTTAGCTCTGGTTCCAAATCATTCATACCGATTCCCTAATATCAATTTATATGATTTTATAAACTGATCTTCTTTAGCTCATGAGAGATTAGTATAGGTCTTCCTTGTCGTTGTCGTTGCTCTAGGTGTTGTTGGTCGATGGCTGACGTTTCGGCGGTTTCGCCATCCTCAGAACCTGGACGTATTTTATATAAGAGTACTTTAATTATTAGGTGGAAAAAAGGGCCAAAGTACTAATGAAGATCAAACTTTTAAATAGACGGTGGGTTAGGATGCTAAGGTCAAGTTTTACGCCATATTGAACAGAAAGGCTACTCACCGCATGCTACGAGTGGGACTGGCCCACGCATTGTTCACGTGGGGTCGCGAGCAAGACACACCCCGGGAACAAAATATCATTTTAAAGTAGGACGCCAGGTTACGTGTGACAGTGAGGCATTAGACTTTCCGGTACATCTTTGGATTTTCAAAATTTCCAAAAAGAATCAAGAGTTTTGCGCGTTGATGTTTTTGATTCCTGCACTAGGATCCGCACATTCACATCAAAATCATCGCCGTTATGCTTTTATGCCCTGTGCGTGCCTAGAGGGGTGTTTAAACGGATTTTAGCTTTCCCATCTAGATGTTCTTTAATGCGGACACAAAGTGGTCTACCTGTTTCCCCGATATATTCCTCGCCGCATGCATTACATGAGATCAAGTATATTGTACATAAACTCATGCAATCCCCTTCTCTCCCATTAAGACAGACCATACAGTTTTCTGAGCTGCACAAACGATCATAGAGACGATTGCCAACTGACTGGCGGCGTAGGATATTGGGTGGGATGTCAATAATCTTTACATAATTTCCAAGACCACTTTTTCTTAAGCATCTCTTAATGGCGTAACTTTCTTCATTTGATATGAAGGTAAGCTTAAAGGGGATCTTACTTTCGTCCGAAATATTATTTTGGGAAACTACCCAACGTTCCCCTCTAACCTGAGCGGCTTCTACTTCGTAGCCATTGGAAATGGCAATTTTTCGTGCCAGTTTTTGTGATTTTTTCCTTTCGTCCTCTTCTGTGCACACATTTTTAGCTGTACGGTACATGTTTTTGATAGGTGCTTTTTTCATGTTTGAAGGATGAGAGGAGAGGTAGTGATCCATTATATTTTTACTGCTTCGCTTACGATACGATTTTGTTATATAGCCACTTTCTGAAGGCTTTATATGAATGTTTAAGCATGGAAGCCAGTTTTTGGTTGGTTTCTCTCGTGTAAATTTTATACACTCTGATTGTCGGTTTAACAATTCATCCATCTATTCTTGTGTGGAACAGACGATAAAGCAGTCGTCTATGCATCGACAGTAGAGTAAGGGTCAGTGACCGAGAACTGGAGCTTTCACCTTTGACATGAAAGCGATGGCAAGACTTGGTGCTATCAAATGAAGTAAGTCACACCATTAAAAAGTGCTTAAGAAAAAGTAGTCTTGAAAATTATACAACGATTATTGACATCCCACCCAATACCCTACGCCGCCAGTTAGCTCGAAACCGTCTCTATGATCGTTTGTGCAGCTCAGAAAACTGTATGATCTGTCCTAACGGGAGAGACGGGGATTCCATGAGTTAAGGTACAGGATTCTTGATCTCATGTAACGCATGCGGCGAGGAATATATTGGGGAAACAGGTATACCACTTTGTGTCCGCATAAAAGAACATCTACTTGGAAAAGCTAAAATCCGTCTAAACACTCCCCTAGGTACGCGTAGGGCACAAAAGCACAACGGCGATGATTTTGAAGTGATTGTGCACATCCTAGCGCAGGAACCAAGAACATCAACGCACAAAACTCGAAGCGTTTTGGAGAAATTTCAAAAACCCAAAGATGAACCGGGAGGACGAATGCCTCACTATCACGCGTTACCTGGCGTCCTATTTCAAAATGTTATTTCAACCTCGGGGTTTGTCTTGCTGGCGACTCCACGTGAAGTACGTGTGGGGCAGTCCCACACGTAACATCACGGTGAGTAGCCTTTCTGATCAATATGGTGCCAATTTAAAAGTTCGATCCTCGTTAATACATTGGCCTTTTTCACCGATTAGTTAAAGTATTCTTATATAAAATACGTCCAGACTCTAAAGAAGGCGAAATCGCCGAAACGTCAGCCGTCGACCAACGACACCTACAACAACGACGACGACAACGAAGACCTATACCAACCTCGCATCAGCTAAAGAAGATCAGTTTATAAGATCATATAAACGAGTATGTCAACTATCTATGCTGAGGTTTATAGAAAGTTGGTCTTTTGAGTGCTCGATGCTCTAAGAACAATATTTTTGACGACATGGGATCATAATGGTATTTTCGAATCCTCCTCTTAAGCGGAAAACGATGCCGTTGTAGAATGGTACAATTTTGTCTATGAAGTTCCTGCATAGCTCAGCATTTGTGTGTTGAAGACACCCTGGTTGTCTACAGCTTCTATAGAGCCGTCTATCTCAGCAGATTTGAGGACTTGTTTATGCTGATGTGGATAATACAAAGCGGTCTGTTGTATTTTCACAACACATCGGTGAGCTTCGTTATTCTCGCGTAGCTCTCCGTCGCAGACGAAATGTAGTTTATAGTTGACAGATTGAGACATAGCCAATGATCACAACAATGTTTGCTTCCTTGTACCAAAAATGCGTTAATAAGGAGCTTCCATTAAATAATTGTTCTTCAGTGAGACCTGTAAGCGCGAAAAACAGGACCATATTTACCGTGACTGATGGCAAGGTCTTCAGGCACGAGGATATGTTGTGACAAGACCGAGAATTATTGGGATCTTCAAAAAAGAAATAGGATTACATATTCTGTATGGGTGAATCGTTACCAAGACATCCAATGCCATACTGTCTCAGGTCCGTTAAGTGTACATGCATAGAAAGGATCGAAAAATTCGTGCGTTTCTGTCTTAAATTAGTGAGCATTCGAACAGCGCCAGTTAAGGATAGTTTCGGTTTCGTAATTTATAGAACTCTGGCAAGAGTTGCGGCTACGTTTCCCCGCCACTGCAGCTTCTACCTTCATTGCTGCTATCTTCTTTTCACGATCTTCTGCCACCTCTTCTTTGAATAGTTTTACAAATTCGGAGATAAATTGGCACTCGTTTGCTACTCAGGAAACATTGAATTAGCGCATAATGGTCTCTCTTGATATATTTGACATTCTCCCTTTCTCATACTACCGTCAAGTTGGATAGATTGGTGGCTTTCTTCATGGAATCGAGCGGGTTCAAGTAAATCCTCAATTTCTCCTTGTTGCTTGCGAGCCCAGTATGTTTTGCTCGTTCAAGGGACTCGTTGAGCATCACACCTTTCTTCTAGACTTTTTGCGAAGAACGTTAACATCAAGTCGGTGGTCTTCCTGCAATAGGTTAGATGTCCCGAGGATTCCAGTCACTAATCGCACTTGTCCATCTGTTGTCGCCCATATCCATAATTACCTGTCCGGTCGATCTTCATTTCGAAAATTTAAAAAAACGGGTCTTTAGTTTCCAATTGTTGATAACAGTCAGAGCTCCGGATTCCGTCGCTTATTTGTGTGTTATCAGATACTCCAAGCGTCGTGCTTTCGAACTTGAGTTTGACAGCGCTAAGTGATCTTTCATGATGCCTACGTAGCGAAGAGGTTACTGACACATAGTTAAGGGGCATGATGAATCGCGGAATTGAAAAGGTCGGCATAGAGTCGCACGATTTTTGTTCTCTTCATTATATACTCGATGCGCTTGAAAGCTTCCAAAGCCGCTCGATTCCTTCTGGCGCACTTTAGTGACAAGTCGTTCAACATGTTGATTTCCCGACCTAGATAGATATATCTGGAGCATTCGGAAACATTCGCTCAGTTGAGCGTCAATGAGGCATACGAAACCAATCCGTTCTTCATGAACATTGTTTTTGTGAGATTTAGTTGAAGACCAATTTTCCCATAGGCTTTATTAAAGTCGGCAATCATTCGTTCCGCATAACTAATATTTTGTGTTACACGAACAATGTTGTCAGCAAAACGAAGACGGGGTAATTTCTGACCATCGATTACCACGTCCATGTTGTCCCAATCCAGGATTTGCACCATGTTCTCGAGGGTGGCGGTAAATAATTTTGGCGAGATGGTATCGCCTTACCTAACCCCTCCTTTGACGTCGATTTTAATATCATATAAAACGGAGACATTTTTGTTTCGAAAATTTTATACAGCTCACGAACAATCCTCCTATCTCAACTGAGTCAAAAGCGTTCCTTAAATCGATGGAAATGCGAGAAAGAGCGATATCTCGCATTCTCGCGATATTTCAGTGAGTTTTGTTATCTTGTGGATGTGGTCCATCGTACTTTTCGAAACCCTGCTCGCTCACATGGCTCTTCTAAATGATTGAGAGTAAGCAAATTGGGGCAATAGTTTCCGATATCGAAGAGGTCATCCTCCTTGAGCAATGTAACGATCTTGCTGGCCTTCCACCGAGTAGGAGCACTCAGTGTGGTAAGTGTGAATAGCTGAGCCACAGTGTTTAGACTGCCCGAGAATTCTTTAGGTGTTTAAATCTTATCCTAACCGGATTTGGTGTTGTGCGATTCTTCGCCAACGAAATAGTACGTCGGATTTCGGGAGGGAGAACCAGTAGGAGGACATCCTCCTTTATTTGGTGTGATAGAAGGTGGATGTGGCTACCGAAGAGCTCTGAGTAGTATTGGTGAATGATTTTTTCCATTGCCTTTCTAGACGCTGTAACTGTTCCGTCTGGGCGTCGGAGTGTAATCATCTTGGTGTTCTAATTGGCGAAGATTCGATAGGCTTTGCTAATGCTTTTCCCAGCCTCTGCAGCTTCTGCCATTACTGCTGCTCTTCTCTATCTAAGATCTTCTTTTATCGCCTGACTGCATTGTTTTGCTAGTTCGGACGTTAATTCGCGGTTACCTGCAAATCCGCGCTAGTATATCTGCTCGAGTGTTTCTAGGGACAGACCTCTCCTGGTGGCTTTCGAATTCTCAGATTTAATAGTAGTTGCGTGAACGTGTTGAATAATCGTACTCCTCGTCGATGTTATCAAGAACGGTATCTTACCGACAACTCACTAATAATTTGAATAGATCCCAGTTTATGATGGTTTTCGGACTTCGTTTTTTGAATTTAGAGGCTTTTTCTCCTTTCCGCGAGAAATGAGATCTGACAACAAGGAGGCGTTGGTCTGATCCCGTGTAAAATTTTAGGAAAACATTGACAACAGTTAGGCAAAACCTTCGATTTACTATGATGTGGCCAATTTGTTATAGGTGGTCTCCATTGAAAGCGTCCCACATGCAACGTTGAGAGTGAGGCTTCTGGAAATGCGAGTTTCCATGAATGGTTTTAGTCGCTACGATAAACTCAAACAGCAGCTCACTTTGCTCATTCCATTCTAATTTGTTGCTCCCATTGCGACATTGTCCAGACGTTCTTATGGCACCAATCTTATCGTAAAAATCTCCAACAATAACCTTGAAGAATGTATGGTATTCTCTGTAGAACTTCTCCGAGTCTATATTGGACGCTTTGACTTCACCTTTGTAATAGCTTGTTGTCGGTGTGCAAGCGATGAAGTTTTTTAAAGCCGGTATTGATCGACACTTCTTCAGTCGTAAACGCCGGATTCTCATTGTAAATTATTCGAGTGAACCGATGCTCATGGCCAAACTTGTACTGATGAGAACACTGACGCTGCCGAATCCTCTACTGTCGCATGTTCCGAGGAACATTTCTCTAGAGTCATAGACGGTGTTGAATGGGTGGCCTCTTCTCGTCTCACCCAGTCCGATGACGAAGCTCACCTTTCTTGCCTGCATGATCAAGTTTCGCCTAGAACGGCCCTAAGATTTTAGCAGCCTCTCTGTACTCGTCCTACCCAACGCCACCGTACCAGGGCTCTTTCGAGGTCAGAGGAATGACGCCTACTTATTTTATTGTGTTCAACGTTTTGATACCCACGTATAACTTGCAGAACTCTGAACATCAGGACTGGGTATGCTCATGGGTACTTTGTCAATCTTTCTCAGAGCAGATGGGGAGCTTATTTTTTGTAGGCGAATCCTAACCACCTCTCATATACTTCCCTACTACTTGATTGCAGGTTTTTGCCGAATTCACCCGTGGAATACACAATTTTCTAGGGTTTTGGCATTCTACGTCTTGAATTCTGCTTATTCTTAGCCTAAAACTATTCCAAAAATCATACACACTTTCAGCATCACACTGAAGCGTGAAACGTTCAGAATTCAATTTCATTAATCATCGTTGTGATGAGTGAATGCGACTCTCATATATGCAGCGACTTGCACGAGGTCAGTGTTTTATCCTCCAAGAGAAGTTTGACACAAATTTGGAAACCCCGTAGGGATGGAGCGCTTAGTTTTTTCACAACGTGGAATCGTACGAGTACTTTTAACCACTGCGATACATCACTTCAGCACTGTACTATTAGCAGAAAATGATCAGAAGAGACCCACTATTTGTAGCT
The DNA here is from genome assembly GCA_900624975.1 of Angiostrongylus costaricensis. Taxonomy (NCBI): domain Eukaryota; kingdom Metazoa; phylum Nematoda; class Chromadorea; order Rhabditida; family Metastrongylidae; genus Angiostrongylus; species Angiostrongylus costaricensis. The sequence goes on from UYYA01004307.1 coordinate 64,117, forward strand.
TTACTGTCTTATCATCAACAACCACTGTACGAACTCTCTGAAAAGACATTGTTATTATTCTGTAAACAAAAATACCGAATTTGTGATGCCTCTTAGATAGAAACAAGAGCAACCTACGTATGAATGGCCAGTTAATTTTATACAGAACCTCTTCCTCACCTAGGCAATGTTAAGGTTTTTATGTCAAAATAATTTCTACAAGAATTGTCATGCTTTCTTTGGCCGATCTGTCGACTATTTGGAAGATGAGAAGAGTCGCTGCTGTTCTCTAATAGTTCTTGTCCCAAGACTGCAATCTTTTAACCTCATCAAACATGTCCTGATGAAGACACCGCGACGTCCTTGCACAGCTATCTCAGAGTTCCAGAGAAAATCAAACCACAAATTCATTGTTTTGGAGTTAATCAAATAGAAGAGCCGTTGAACACCACTAGTGCAGATCTGGGCGCACATAAGACTATCTGTCGCACCCTCGTGAAAACACTTCATCCATGTACCTAAGTAAGTGCACTCGACCATCTTTAATATTTCGTGCTGCGTGAAAAACAATTTCAAGAAAATACTATGGGAACGATATGATGGTATACAGATTGAGCATGCTTCGTTTTGCTCGAAAACCTCGCAGCGTATCTTGTGCTGGTGAGACAACCTCTATGAGATTAGGAGTTCTTTCACGAAAGAAGTTGTCCACCTGCATTCTTAATCTCTGAAGAGCCGAACCGCACGTTTTCAAGAAAGAAGAAATTTAGAGACTAGAAAATTAGACAATAATCAAAAATCGTAGGAAATAAAGCGGAATGAGTCGTGGGAATTGATGGAGATGAAGCACAATACCTCAGCCCTAGTTCTAAGAATGCAAGAGATAACGAGACTTGGGGCATCGCTAGGGTAGAAGAAACCGCGCTCTCTCTCCCCTCTCACTTTTATCGATTTGAAGACAGCTTTTGACGAAACAATTTTCTACATGATTGAACCTGACATGAGGTTGGTACAACTCATGTCAGCTCAATTATGTAGAAAATTATTGATTATTGTTCACGTGGTTTAATCAGAGCCGGTCTCTAAGCTTTTTATTGAGTTGGGAAAGAAGAAGTCTTGTCATGGAAACCCGGGACAGCCAGGGCATTCCTCCTCTGCATATAAAGATTTACCGTGAGCTATTTTCACAACTAAGATATCGCCATTCTACAACGTTAACACCGACGCCAAAAGAGGGGTTAGGCAAGGTGCTATCATCTCACCAAAATTATTTACCGCCACCCTCGAGAACGCCTGTCTAACATAGAAATGGGCCAATGAAGGAGTGAAAATCGATGGTCGGCAATTAAACCATCTTTGCTTTACAGATGACATGGTTACCATAACATTAAACAATCGTCATACGGAACAACGGCTCGTCGACTTTGACAACGTTTGTAGAAAGAGTAGTCTTCGGCTAAACCTAACAAAAACGATATTCATAGGAAACCGACTGCTTTCGTATTACCTATTTATGATCAATGAGGTTAATATCCCCGAATGCTAAGCATGTGCACAGGCACATGGGGTTTCTTGCCATCATGCTGCTGTGACCGATCATTCCTTCCCGCTTAGCTTGAATATGTCTTTAAATCTATAAACTCGTAGTAGCATGTCTCTAAATCGACGATTCTTTAAAACGGACAGCTACCTTATTATCACATACAGATTCTTCTTTTTGTCTTCCGTCTAACATCGTACTTTTACTGGGCGTCGACGTGCGGGGATATTTTCTGGAGCTACACTCAACTCACCCTGCAACCGATTTCTCGCAGTTGTCTTATAGCACCTATTTTTCATCTCCACTAATCGACTGATGGAAAAAGATACTTTTTCGTTGTACTACAGCAGAAAATGGCAAGGCAATTCGCAATTCAGATGGTTCCTCTTCTCACGTCAACAGTCTTTATTCCGAATGAACGTTGTGACCGTGTCATTTCGCTAAACAGTGACCGATAAAAACAGCTCAGAAGAGAGTGAAAATCGCAGGAATGTTAGCCATTGCAGAAAAAGTGTCGCTTAACGACACCACATGAAATCAATAAGTATAGAATGAGTTATTTTTGTTCGGTTATATTCTCATAATACTCTCATAGGAACATTTAATGTTGATCAAGGTATATATCTCTTCAAACAAAACTCACATAGTCAACTCCTATCGTAGATACGTAACTCTCATGGAAGACGCTATCCGTAAACCTGAGCAACAACGACGATTTCCCGACCGATGAATCTCCGACAATCAACACTTTGAATAAATAATCACTAAAATCATAAATCAATACCACGCATACAGTTGGTGAAAACAGATAGCAAAAGCTATTTTTAAAAAGAAAAATACTTACTAAGGACTAGTTTTCAGGGTATCAGCTGACGAGGACATTCTCAAGGCTTAGGAATGGAACAGTTATAAAAGTTGTCTAAAAGATTTATTATTAATATGCCCGCGACTATATGAATCACACATGATTCATATGGTGAGAAAAAACTTGTGCTTTCAACTTTAATACAAAAAATCTGAACTACAAATAAAATTTTACAGTTGGAATAAAAATGGAAAAAATTTGAAGAACTTTTCCAACCAGATGCAATTCCTCTTCTTGTGAAGATACGAAATTCTGATTTTCTGAAGCCCATGAAACCTATTTTTAATGTACGTAAATATTTTTATTCCAAATACTGGACTAACAGAACAAGCCGGATTCCGTCCAACAGGACACGATGATGTTCTCCAATGCGTCGTTGGAGTTTGCCGCCACCGAACCCGAGAAATTTAAACTTCGTTTATATTTTTTCCGAAAAAATAGTTTTAAACAAATTTGGAATTGGAACAAGTGTTTGCAAAGATTCCATACCAACTTAATACCGTGAAACAAACTCTTTTTACACGTCTGTGAAGTTCTGAACTCTTCAAATATCCTATAGGTCGAGAGATTACGTGCATTTATTGAAAAACCAGCACGGTCACCAATGTGCCAAAGGATAGCGTTGCGTTACAGCACGTAGACTAAAATTGTTTTTTCTACTATGTGATCAGATATCATGTGTATCACACTAGGCGGATCCCAGCATTTCTTACATTCGATTCATTTTCTCGCATTCAGCACCTACAAAGGTCGTCATATCTCTTTTTTAGATGTGGGTTAGACTTCTGCTTGAGGACTTTTCATTCATCATGAATCTCGTCAAAAGCTGGTCGAGTCGATTCTCCATGGAATCCTGAGATAGCCGTCACGGGGTTCCCACGTGGATCAGAGCGAATCAGCCAGGTTTAGCACCAATTTCCGGACCCTAAAGAGATGAGCGGGTTGGTGGACCGAACACCTGGGTAGTTGGGCCGTCCGCATAATGAACTCAATCACTACAACTGCTTTATCAACTCAATGAGTAAAAGTATGCAGATCCAGTCCTACGAAGTGACGAAAACAATTAACATGGACGCATGCAGAAACTTTCGGCCATGCTCCCGTTGGTTTACCGTTTATTTCTACTTCTATGGAAAACAGTGATGTTAATATGAACAAAATGCACCCTGTAATGAAATAACCGTTTGATCACATGGCAGCAAACCTTGGTGCGTAACTGCGCGGTCATACTGATACAGTATACTTTATTGACTTCATAGTTGTTACTCATTCTGATATGAACACTTCGTTCCTCTAATCGGAGAATGGTCTACAAGATCCACATTTCATCACCTCTAGTTATCCATGGTAGATCCCCTCACTATTACTACAGTCATTTCTTCCACATAAGAACCTTCCCAACATGTTAAACGCTTATTGTTCCAAATAGTTCTTTAGTCGCTACCGGTGTTTTCTTCCGGTAAAATTTGCAGCGCACCAATGCGCTTGAGAAAACTGATTTCCTCCATTATTAACAGCAAAATCGTCACACCGAAAACGTTTACAAAGCTTTCTATGTAACCACGCTAATGCGATAGCTTTCTTATCGTACAAAGAGCTTTTTCTGTTACCGTCCGTTTCTTCCCCTGAAAGAAATGTTGACTTTGTCGAATTTGTCTCGAAATAAGTAGATGAAGTGAAAGAGTATAAAACTTCACTATGTGACAAGTGGCAGAAGCTCATGTTGATACCGCAAAAAGATGTCGTGCCGAAATCTTGAGCTAATTCATATAGAAATTTTATTATAGGAATTTGTGTAGGGAGTGCAGAACGAAGTCCACTAATTATTCTGCTCATGAACCTTCTTAGGCGATCTCGAAAGGACTCGATGAAAGCCTATGCAACATCATCCGGGTAATTGAGAAGGATTATGCGTGAACGAAAGATAAACTCACTTACTTCTTCTTAAACGTGAAAAAGTTAAACTAACGTGAGCTCCACGACTCCACAGCATGGTATTCGGTCATACTTTGCATATACATATAAGCCAAGACTATGAAACCGAGTAATTCTTCGTTTTTTTGTTGAGCAAACGCGAGGTGTTAGTATTCTTTATTCACGAATAAGCTGACGTTTCGGCGGATTTCGCCTTCCTCAGAGCCTGGAAAGGTCAAATTGATAGCAATCTATTCGGCCAGGCACCTCCATAACCAAACAAAGAAACTCTAAACCAAGATTTCAAACATATTGAACACAGCTTTGCACACTCACCGCTTTCTATGAGGTTTCCACTGAGTATGTCGCGTGGAGACCAACCGCACAGAATTCACATGGAAGCGTAATGTGCCCCTCCCATCAGAATAAGTCTTATATGCTGCCCAATATCACGCGTGCTAATGAGGCATTCTTCTCTGCGGTTCATTTTCGGATTTCTGGAATTAATCCAGAACGCCTCGAGAGTTTTGCTCGCTTGTCTTCTCGATTCACGCGACATACTCAGTGGAAAGCTCATAGAAAGCGGTGAATGTGCAAAACTGTGTTCAATATGATTGAAATCTTGGTTTAGAGTTTCTTTGTTTGGTTATGGAGGTGTCTGGCCGAATAGATTGCTATCAACCTGACCTTTCCAGGCTCTGAGGAAGGCGAAATCCGCCGAAACGTCAGCTTATTCGTGAATAAAGAATACTAACACCTCGCGTTTGCTCAACAAAAACACGAAGAATTACTTGATCAATGCCGACGTTAATGGAAAGTCGGTCGTGGGAGTTACTATAAAACCGAGTGCCTACGAAATTCATTACTGAGTTTTCTACCCCGAAAAAAGCGTGACAAACTATACAAATACCTATCACTCTCTAAGAACAATAAAAATGCAAATTCTCCCACAAAACACTCGACGTTGCGTGTCCTCTGAGCGTAGGCATCGATTCCGCGTGTGTGTTGCAGTGGGGCCTCCGACCACTGCGCCACACGCGCCCCTCTCAACTCGACCTCTTCACTTTTCAAAATAAGAATCTCCATTAAAAAATGGGAAGACCATGACTTCTGAGATACGGAACATCGGAATCTCAGTTGAGCACAACGGAAAAAGTGACGCCTTGTTAGCAAAAATCTGTTCTCATGGTCTTTATATCATTCAGTAAAGTTTACTATGAGATAAGATATGCTCCCTTAAAGTTAAAAGCCGTAATCGTTTTCTGCTATGAATGCACTGATATCAATGCGTACTGTGAAGAACTCGTTAATATTGTTGGAAACGTTCGATAGGCTAGCTCTGAGTCAGCGAACGACGTGTAAACATAAATAAAAATGCAGCCCACTGAAACAAAGCAAACAATTCTCAATCGATTTCGCCATCATTAGTGCTGTAAGAAAGGCGATTCAGAAAACATGAATCGAGAAGTAAAAAGCTGAATGTGATGAACATTAACAGAAAATGACGAATATCCGGAGATATGTAAAAGATAGATATCGATAGCGTGAGAGTAATGTGCTGTCCCGTTCCGGATATGGTTCAAATTCAACAGAATTCGATGGTATTAATGGGAAGAAACCAGAACTGGAGAATAAATGCGTACTGTAAACCGTTTCTAAATAAAATACCGTAACAAAAATATGATTAGTAGCCATTACTACAGAAATTACTGAATTGTCCTTGTTCAAAGAATGTTGACGAAATGACACGTATGACTTTTAAGTGTAGCCGTAGTCGTCCGTCTAAATATAGATGACATTCGACGTCGTTCTCATTTTCTATTAGAACACTAAAATCCTCTTCGAATACTAGCCAAAGCTACTACAGACGCTGAGAAATTGTTGTTGTAAACTCGTATTCTTACGAAATTTTCTATTCATAGATTGTACTCTGGAATGATGTCGAAATTAATGGACTTGGAACTCCGGAGACTTGTTGGTTTATTAACACCTAGCGAAATAATACAGTATGACGACTAGAACCTAACCTAATATTTCGAAATCGACGCAATTTTTCTGTCTTTTTATTATTCAACTATCTTTGGTTCGTAGGTGCACTTATCAAATATCACAGTGCTATACATATTAGAGAAGGAAGGCTCCAGTAGGGCTCATGCACCGTCAATAGTCAATACCAAAGAAAGTTCAGTTATGCATTCTATACAATGCAAAGAAGGAACAAACACTATCCCCTGAACACCAACCGGAAGTGTATGCTGGCGACGATATGATGCTTTCTGAAGATTGGCAGAGAAAACGATCAGTAAAACAAATCAAAACAATCTTCTGTAAAAGCATGCTGAGAAATGAACAAAACTCCGAACCTTAGCTCCGCTTCGAACCCATGATTAGGCCATCCGATGGATCACGTGTTAGCCATCACGCCAACCGAGGACTTTGTTTTGCCTTCCTCCACTTTTTCTACTCACCCGTCTACATGAGTGATCAAGGAAGTACAGGTCGACATTAAACTAATAAGATGAAGCTGAAGTCGAACTCACAATATTTTAACGTCTACGTGCTGCCTATTCTTTTTTCACTGCAGAGTATTACATGAAATACAACGATAAGGATGCTAAATGGGAAGTGAGCAACATTTGCAACGTCAGCTGGGTTTCGAACCCGCGACTACGCTTTCCGACGGCTCACTTGTTACTCTTTATCGATTCCTGTTTTTCTCAGCCTTGAGAATGTGCTGTATTGACGTGTCTGAGCTTACAACATACTAGATTGTTCCAGTGGATAAAAACCATTAGAATCCTTAGAGAAAACGTCCTAAGCCACAGCGCGGCTAGATACACATGTATAATCAAAAATGGTCTCTTCTGCAAAACCTATTGGTGAAATATGATCTGGGAATTTAGGGCAGAACTTACTAGGTTTACTAGGGCATAACCTTTGCAGCCAAATTTTGCAAAATTAGTAGGCAAGAGTACAACTTGCACAGAAAACTAGTACGGCCACCGCAAAATTCAAACTATGAGCTACCTTCCGGACTAACGTAGAAACCCCTCAAACTCCTATTTCTTCGATGTTAGAAACGATATTTGCTCTACTACGCAATATTTGCGACTACCAGCCTCCAAATAATTCCATTCACCAAATTGTTGTAACTGTTTAGATAATAAAATACGAAATACAGAGATTTAAAAAGGGAAGAATCTCCGTTATTACTTTATTTAAGGAAAAAGGGTTAATTTCGAGGGCAAAAGCTCACACGCAAAAAGCATAACACAACGCTCATTATTCCTCGGACCACCATCACAAATCACATTTCAATGAACAACAGGTCGATAAAACGGGCTGTAAATATATCAATACGACTATATTTAGGAAAATGAATACAACGAACGAAAGGTGTGGAACTCAATTAGCTGTTTGAAAATGGCGTTTCTATAGTAGAGCGGCCGAAAATTTTGACTCACAGCTAGCTGGACAAAAGAAAAAAAAATGAATGGTAACATATAAATGAATCAAATTTCCACTACCTGCGATAGAGCATCATGATTCTCTAGCATAAGATTAAAAGAATAAATTAGAAAGCGAATTTTCGACGACAGAAATGAACGTCAACCGTGGTAAAATTAATCTAGCTGGAAGAATGGGTGCAAAAGGAGGAAGAGAAAATTTTCGATTTCTATACTCTTATCCAAAATTCCATTCAACAACATCCACCACTTTTCTTGTCCTGCACTGGCTGTGATCCCGTGATACGAACTGCTGGAGCTCCACCAGTTCCTTGGACTGGGCCCATACGAGACTTAATCTCAGATGCCATTGTCAAGAAAGCCTAAATAAAGGAAGTGGTTAAAAATGATAAAATGTATATGGTTTGTATGTAAGTGCACTACTCAAAAATTGGAATGCTGGACGCCAAAAATTTCAATGCTGAAAATTTATATAGCACACACGAAACCAGTAGATGGAGAACAACGTATACAATTTTCTGGCGTAATGCCATAATGAAGGTTCTAGAAAAAGTACAAATCATATTTTTGGAACGCAGAAACAACAACGGGTAGCAGACAACGCAGTGGTATCGACGCCATTCATCACGGGCACGGCGCTGATTCGACCACACCTCGGACTCACGAAGCGTCTCATATTTAAGCAGGGCCAGTAAGTCGTCGGTGCCAGACATGTCTGACCCCAAGTCACGCCCTAAAATCCGGGCAGGAACGCTCTGGAACAGTTATCGCAGGACTTGAGAAAAGATCGACTCGAAAAGCATTCAACAACACTCATCACGAAAAGGAAATCCTCAAGCAGCACCCGAACCCACATGCAAAAGTTGACAGACCTTAGTGGATAGTAGTAGCCAGGAAACGAAGGGAATGCGTGAAATATTGGGATCCGCGCAGTAGATTTAAATATGGACCATTTATAATAGATAAAAAAGAAATAACTCTCAAGCGAAACAAATCTGGAAAATGAAGACAGCACAGAATAATCTTTATAGTAGCCAACCTACCATATATATACCAAAACTTAATTTATACCGAAAAATATCCATCATAGCAGGTTGTGCAAGGCCTTTTTTTCTAGGATAACGTTATTTACCTAACTGCGCAATAATCCTTCAGGAGTTGCGTAATAAATCTTCAACTAAGTAAATGGCATACAGTAAAAAAGCGGTGCGGCTATCTCTTGCGCCAACAACACTACTCACCTGTTCCACATTTGTTGAAGACTTAGCAGAAGTCTCGAGAAATGGAATCCCAAGTTGGTCTGCGTATTCCTAAAAGAAGTCTCTCTGGAAAAGTGTCTTGAGAAAAGAGCTTCCAGAAGAAAAAAGTTCTGTTTATATATATATATATATATATATATACATATATAAAAGTATATGTAATGTATATATAAATGCACATACACATACATACAACACATTTATCTACTTCAAAAAACAATATTCTACTTAATACCAACACACTTTGAGGACGATTTAACAGTTACCAAACTTCCCGGAAACGTACAGGAAAAACTGCTCACCAGCGTACACATTTCGGCCACGGCCGAGATTCGTTGTGTTACATAGACGCATAAAGTGGAAAAAGTGCAACGTCATCATTTTCTCTAAGCTTCTTTGCAAAAGATGCGGAAATTTTTAGGAGATTAGTTGTTTCCTATTTAAAGACGTTAACAGCAGCCCAGTTTGAACAACGGAAGGGAAAGATAGGAATGGAATTAATCCAGAAAACCAATGAAGAATCTATGTTGTGATGAAGAAGAAATCGATAGGCACAGTTTCCCGATCCGAGGGAGCAAATCTTATGGCTAGTTATTATGCACAACGAACAATGTCAATGACATGAAAAACAAACTGCAAAGAAGAGTGGCATGGGCAACGTTCAGAAAAGCCGCTAGCTTAAAAGTTCCCGAAGATTTCGGTTAATATGGCCATAGCTGCGTTGCAAGCACAGAGTGCATGGATGAGGCCTCCTTGAATCAATCACGCACGCAGCATTATACCCGGCTATGTAGTTCACACGTCCAAAAAATAAATTAAGTCTTGAAGAGCCGGCCAAACGACGAGAAGATCGGCAACAAAGAGCACATTCAGCACAGGAAACACCTAGAGCAAGCATGCCCGTAAATGACGTAACCATGTCTGCAGAGCACTAACGACATGGTTACGGGGTAACAAAGATGGATTATACCGGATCTTTCGTTACCATTGTAAACGCAGAGTCATGCAACAATTATGAAACAGGTGACTAAGTATAGGAGAGCACGAGTGGAAATATGCCGGCTTCAAAACCCATCCAGAAGTTCATCTCACTTATTCAGTATCTGAACGACTCGACCCAACGAGTGACGAAAAGAAGGTCTAGGACTCATGACGAATACAATCTATCCGACGAATTACTATTTCCATCGATATTTTTTTTCCAGCACATTTGTAACAATCACACCACTTGTCTTATTTTTCACTAATAAAGGTTAAAGGTTTAGGAATTGATCAATCCCTGAGGTAGCGCCATGTATTCGACTTTATTAAGCATCGTTGGAGGTGACCGAATGCATGGCTGGCCTTTACAATGCGTCGCTGTGGCCTACCGATGTTTCGAACCAGCGCTGCTATCCTCCCAGACAGGCCCATTACCAATTTGCCGACCTAGGAGGGATGGAAGTCTTGGTGAGCCTTGCTCGCGGTGATCGACACGATGTGTATTGCAGTGGGCCTCCGACCACTGCGCTACATGCACCCAATCTTCACTGAAAAACTTACAATACTTCACAATTTTAACCTTTTTATTTACTGCCTATTCTTTTTAACGGCAGAGTATGTTGCGAAATACAACTTCTATAAAATTTTGTTACCCGACTATTAAGATACTTCGATATACCTTTGTCTCTTCAGAACAGTAGAAATCATACTGAGCTCACCTTTGCAGCTTGAATTTCAACAGCCCGCTTTGCGGTTAGGTCGCACTTATTTCCAACAAGCAACTTGTTCACATTTTCACAGGCATATCGGTCGATTTCTTGCAACCACTGCTTGACATTGTTGAACGACTCCTTAAAACGTTGTCTTTTCGCATTTTGTCAAAAACGATTGTTTAACAACAACATGGGGAACACTCTAAACTAAGATGAAGATAAAGAAAGCTCAAAACTGAGACAAAAAGATAAGATCGGAAAAGAAAAACCGAATCTGAAAGTAGCCTTACTTGATCAGTGATATCGTAGACGACAATTATTCCATGTGCACCTCGATAATAACTGGAAGTGATTGTACGAAAACGCTCCTGACCCGCTGTATCCCACTACAAAGGAAAGCAGTTGGTACGTAGATTCATTCGCAATGTAAAGTAATGTAGATATAGAATGTAGAATTTAGGAAGTTGGAAATAAGACTACGACGAAAGTCATGAGATACAAATTAAGAAACTGTTATACGGTTATATCAACTCACGATTTGCAGTTTGATTGTTTTACCATCCAACTCGATAGTACGGATTTTCTGAATATAGAACTATTTAAAATTTAACAAAGACACAATATAGTAGTTCAACTGATTCAGACATATACAAACAATTGGATATACACCCATGTACATGCGTTGTATCTGTACATATATACCTTTACACATACAAATAGATTCATGCGTGCATACATAGAAACTACATATGTACGTGTATGTATAGATGAGCACAGAGATAATGTGAATGTATCTTTGTATATATGAGTACATGTATATGTGCACAAAAGATAGGACAAAGCTCCCGGCGTTGATCAATCCATGAGGGATGCGCTATGCATTTTACTTCATTTGTAGCAATTTTAGAGGTGATAGAATGCATACATCGATGTATCGAGTCGGTGCTGTTGTCCTCCCAGACAAGCCGGGTACCAAGTTGCCGACCTCGGAGTTGCTTAGTGAGTCTGGGGTGAGCTGATCGATCCTATGTGTTTTGCGGGACTATGCTTGTACGCGCGTTACGTAACAGATACAAACATTTGTATGCCATACATATTTGTGTATACATATACAAAAAACTTACGAAATCAACTCCAATAGTAGAGATGTAAGACTCTGTGTAGGTATCATCGGCAAATCGAAGAAGAAGACAAGATTTTCCCACGCCCGAGTCACCAATAAGAAGAAGTTTAAAGAGGTAGTCGCTATAAAAAACGAAAAATATTATGTGAAGTAGTTGGACGTCTCATTGCAAAAACAATATGGGAAGAAAACAAAGTCCTTAGTCTACACTCCTCTTCGAAACAGTCTACATCCCGTCGCATTATCTCCATAGGAGCTTACGACCTCATACCCTAAGTGGCAGCCATATTGGGAAGATTTATGTTCCTTAAAATAAGGGCCTACACTGTCCAGTTAAGACTTCTTAACGCTTACAAATACACCCCATGAACAGTATAACATCGACAAGAAATCGTGATTTGTTGAGCAGTCGTGAACCTATCATCCACTTCTGCCGTGCCTCTCGTCTAGACGTTATCAAGCCGATCAGGGCTTTGCTCGGTTCTTAAGGAATAGTTAACAGAAACGTATTCTTTCTCTGATAAGCTTGCACGAGGCTTACATCTTCATCAGATCACTGACACGGATCATCGGCTCTGATGAAGGCGAAGACGTCGAAACTTTAGTCGAAAACAAAGGCTATTTATCAACCTTGTGCAAGTGTACCAAAGAAGGAATACACATTGATTAGACACATCGAGGTAAAAGGAAAGTCGGTTTTCAAAATAACAAAAATGCTCGACAAACGTACTATTCGGGATTCATAGCCGCCATCCTCCTTTATTACTCTGCGTGGTCGCGAAAACCCTAGAATAATGAAGCTTATACATTTAAAGGGATCCGAACAAGATTATCATGGACAATTTAGAGAATATCGATCGAACTCTTTTAAAAGAGACGAAAAATGAAATCATAATTCAATCGAAATGATAAAAAATATCGGAGTTATCCGAAACCTCCGTTGTAGAATGATTTAGCGAGATTTCTTGACCTAATGCTTTCAAACACGAGTCGGACAACACAAGATCGATAGAATTTCACATTCTATCGCTTACAAGGTCCTATCAATCCCATAAGGTAGGCCCAGCAAGCAGTACTTCTAAAGAACAAACGATGACATTGCCATAGCTGGACGATCGATATTGTTCATGCTCCAGTCACACGAACAACGCAGATTCCACGTGAGTGTACCGTATACCTATACGGGAATGATGGTCCTATAACGAAAATGTGAATGAAATGTCTAGCATGAGGACATATGAAGATTTCCTGCGAAGCAACTTTGGTGGTCACTTCCTGAGCTACTCGAGTACTCCGGTCCCCGAGAGCCAGTAGATTCTGGGAGCGCATGTGGAATCAGAAGCTGAAGACGTGGACATTGCTGGAATCGGTCCTTTAATGAATCGAAACCGCGCCGCGAGCAGGTCGCGTCGCGGCGGTGTACTAGCGCTGTGACGGTTTTGGCGCGCCGTCAATTCGTGATGTACCTTGTACGTTTCTATCTATTACAAAAGAACTGAGAGCCGTGGATTTCACAGTGCAACCCAGAATCGGGTATGTGAAGGTGCTCAATTTGTATTCAGTGGAATTCCAACATGGCTAGCTTTTTAGGAAAATTTGAGCTTTTTCCGTTAGCCGCGATTTCATGTGCATCCTTTTTCCTTAGATTGAAGTATTTATTCAAGGATTTATTATAGTACTGAGCAGCAACTTATCAATTTAACGTTCTTCGTCTTTTTAACCGATGACAGATGCGTGCCGCTTACCGTCGTTGACTCCCTGGGTAGAGTACTAGAAATTTTTTCTGCTGCGGACCTTCTGGTTTTTTGGGTAATAAAAAAATTATATTTTTAAAGAGAAGGGACCCGAGTGGTGCGGTGGTGAACGTGGTAGACCCCGAGAAGGGTAATAGCGCGTTTTATCCCCACCACCAACACCTGTAGTCCGGAGTTTTGCAAATGTCTCGGCATCATTGTGGTTTTTGAAACTTTGTTGTATCGAAATATGGGTATTAATGGGAATTGGTATGGTACTGCTTGCTTTATGTCGCTATGGTTCATATTGCAAATGAATTACGCTCAGCGCTTGAAAGTATTTTGTAGCCTGTGTTGGGCTTAGTTTAGTGTTTTGTAATCCGCGCATTCCATAACCAAAGTGCTTAAAGCGAAGTAACGGTCGAGTCGAAAGATCCACTATCTGTAAACCTCGGTTCTTATGAACTGCCCTTTTTGAGTACATGCGAAGTTGATGTAGATGTACCTATTGTTGTTGTCGTCTTTGTTCAAAGGCTGACGTTTCGGCGACTTCGCGTTCCTGAGAGCCGTCCTATTGCCCCGAGGAAGGTGAAATCGCCGAAACGTTCGCCATTAAACAGCGACAACAACAACAATAAGAACATTCATGCCTACCTCGCATCAGCTAAAAGGGGGATTTCGTAAGAATATGTATATAAAAGTAACAGTTGTTAGTCCAATTACCTTGTTCTCGATTCTTGTGCGCGTAAAACTCTCAAGGCGTTCTGGATTAATTCCAGAAATCTAAAAATGAACCGCAGGGAAGAATGCCTTATTATCACGCGTGATATTGGGCAGTATATAAGACTTATTCTGCTGGGAGGGGCACATTACGCTTCCATGTGAATTCTGTGCGGTTGGTCTTCACGCGACATACTCAGTGGAGGCCTCATAGAAAGCGGTGAGCGTGCAAAGAAGCTATTCTGTGTGATTGAAATCTTGGTTTAGAGTTTCTTTGTTTGGTTATGGAGGTGTTTGGCCGAATAGACGAATAGGCCGACTGTCAACTTGACCTTTCCAGGCTCTGAGGAAGGCGAAATCCGCCGAAACGTCAGCTTATTCGTGATTAAAGAATAAAAGTAACACCTCGCGCTTGCTCAACAAGAATATGAAAAATTACCTTCTATGTAATCTATAGGGCGCCTTAGAGATTGTAATAGATGCTTATCTTACGGGTGAATTTAACGTCCTCTATGTCTGTTAGGTTACCTTGTTCAGTTTAAGCTCTATAATAGACATTTGGTTGGTCCATGTTGACGACTTTTGCGGTACCCAAACTTTTCATTCTCTTCTTTCCCTCATAGTTGTGAATAATCGTCAGAAGCACAACATGTAGCGTACAGAACAGACAAGTAATCGGTAGTTACTAAAATTTATTCAGTAAGATTTCTTGGAATGATGACTATACGCGAGGTTCTTCACGAGCTACAGTCTTAATTCTGATGACATGTTGTCGTTTTGGTTTCCATCTCATGAATTACTATTGTTAATAACTACTCAGTGGGACAGCTAGCGAAGTGGTAATGTTACCGTTCATCACGAGAGCGGTTCTAGTTCGATCCCGCACCGCATTCGACAAGCCTCTTCCATAAGTGGTAGTGAGATTGGTACTAGATTTTGGCAGCAGTTCATTCCGTCCAGTTCACGTGGGAACGCACTTGCACGGCTATTACAAGACTCGAGAGAGAATAGACTTGCCACATACATATAACAACATTCGCAGCGACGGCAAAAATCCTCAAGCGGAAGCCAAGTACAGGTGGAAATGTTCGATAACCATCGTGGAATGGAGACAGGCGTGCTGAGGCGTTCCCTCATGGATAAGAGAACAGCGTCCGGCCAGGATTGAACTGGAGCTTTTGCTTCCTGATAGGCGGCATCACTAACCACTGCGCTGTCCCGCCATAAATATTATTGGTTACTGTTATTGTTGTAATTGCTACTGTTATAGACTAGTAAGTTTTTTGCCGTTCTTGGTACTCACGTCATCGCAGCTGTTATAACAATGTTAACATAACACGAGTGGATTTAGTGCGAGAATCGGAACATATGGGTGGAAGCTCGTCCTCTCCTTGGATGAAAAGCCACTCGTTGGCGGATTTAGATCATCTAAAGCCGACAGCTGAGCAGAGGGCACCCACGACGAGAAGTAAATTTGCTTCAGTGGCACACTCGTCGTCAAAGCATTTATCGAAGTTACCATTTAACTTTAAGGTTTGTACTTTTTTAAATCATAACCGTAGTACCTTGTGAATGTATGTATAATCATTTTTATCCCCATTAGTGAACTCGATCACCTACCAGTAGAGTCTTCATTCGTCCTTGTCACGTGCCTTATCCCAGTGACCTTTGCTTGTTCAACGAACAAGTGGCTACACATCTGGAATGATTCTCTTTAGTTCCACTGTTCTTGACAAAGTGCCCACGGCCCACGTGCAGTTCGTGAGGCTCAGCCATGGCATATATTAACTCTTATCCAGTCTTGAGTTGCCGATCTTGTCTGGGTGTTACCGTACATCGCAGTTCGGTTACGAAAAACATTTCCTTAACATTGCGACGCTCTAAACCATTCAGTATATTTTGTACATATATAATGTTAATTTAGCAACTGCTTAGGGTTTTTCGTCATATTTAGGAATGTAACTAAATGCTGATCGAGTCGATTCTCCCTCGAGCCCTGGAATAACCGTGCTAGAGCTTTCCTACGGGGATTAGAAGGAATACGCTGATCCCAGACAAGTCTGGCACCAATTTCCGAACCCAGAGGGATGAGAGACTTGGTAAGGTCGAGAGGGTCAAATGAGCACTGCGCTCGTGATAGGGCGGCATCACTATCACTGATCACTATCGTAGATAGCATGTATGTCGTATCTAGATGTTTTTGAGTTTTTCAACGTTGTGGCTGCATTAATCTAGTTTTATCTTTAGCGTAAAAGTGGCAGTCGTGATAAAGTGAAATCATTTCAAGACCTCATATCTACCTTATCTATCTACGATGTAGAGACCCTATACAAGGTGAATGAACTGTGTTTGTTTTCTCTTTGTTTTTAATAGCTTTTTTCTTTTCTTGTTCTTAGGTATACTGAATATTTATTTTGTAGTTTTTTTTTCGATGCTTGCTGTCTACAACAACACCAAGCAAAATTAGCGTTCATTCCACGTGTTAACACTGCTTCTTATATCATTAAAGCTTAGAATTCAGCGACTAACTTTGTGGGATAAGCGCATTATATGGTGCATATACGACGCTTGAATAGTGTATCATTTATCTTATGATTAGAAACGAAAGACCCGCATGGTGTGGTGGTGAACGCGTTAGCCCTCGGAAACGGTAAAAGTGCGTCCATTCCCCACCGCATACACGTGCGGTTCGAAGTTTTGCAAATATCTCAACGTTATTATGGTTGTGTCTTATGGTTTTTGTTGCCACATACATATAACAACATTCGCAACGACGGCAAAAATCCTCAAGCCGAAGCCAAGTACAACGCGTTTCATTATCTCTTCCTTTTCATAGGAACTTGAAACATCGAGGATCCTGTCTGTGCTACAAAAAGAA
The DNA here is from genome assembly GCA_900624975.1 of Angiostrongylus costaricensis. NCBI lineage: Eukaryota > Metazoa > Nematoda > Chromadorea > Rhabditida > Metastrongylidae > Angiostrongylus > Angiostrongylus costaricensis. The sequence goes on from UYYA01004307.1 coordinate 81,289, forward strand.
GCAGATTCAGCAAGACCGTCGGTTCCAAATCTTGGAGAACAACTATTAGCAAGTACCAACAAGGATTTCATACTTAAGATTGATGTAAGTACAGCCTCTTTTCCATGTATCATGTACTCCGCCATGTTCTCATGAATAATTTACGCTTCTAAGGGTGTTTCGTATCCTGTTCATCGTCGCCTATTTGTTTCCCGTTGTGATTTCATGAAAGACTTGCTAGCAGATAATTCGATTACTGAATTGAACGTGTCATTTCCTTACGGAACGCATTTCAGTTATCAAGAAGTGTGGTGGGTTGCAGGTCATTGTGTTTTATTTTTTGCAGTAGGTTCCAGATGATTCTGTTTTCGGTGTTCCGAATGATGATATAGCTTGGACTATTTGTATAGCCTTTTAATCACTCTAAGTAGATTTATCTAGTTTTATCCAAGTTTTATTTAGACTCTTTCAGCTCATTCATTCGATATTTATATACCGATCAATGGGATGGTGGTGTCGATGTTCTGGAGTGTTTTCGTGATTGGTTTGGATGTCGGCAAAACTTGTTGACCAGCTTAAAAAAGGCTAAAGATAATGCCCTTCAAGACGGAGATTTAACAATTGCATTAACCTCAGCAGTTGCATTGAGCGACGTGTCAATCAAATGTATGTTCTTGAATAACCGGTTTTCTAGCTTTCAAAGCAAAGTTTTGTTTTTATCTCTGCTTCCAGTATTGCAAAAGAAGTTTAAATTCTATTTAAATTTTTACAGGACTACTTCAAAAGAGTACTGCATCGTTTTTTTAGCGCACCTACCTGACTACAGTATTCGATGTGACTCTACCATCGTGTCGGCTAGAAGTGCGGTCTTTCAAAGGCTCGTCAAACATTTTGGCAACACAAATCAAATTGTTCTTGATGAAGCTCTGCTTCCACGTGGTTTCGCCCCTGTTGTCATGCATTTTCTATACACTGATGAACTGGATTTCTCCATGGTTTGTCTTCGATTTTGTGAGCGACTACAGTGCATTCTTTCACGCATACGCATTGGGAGGTTTTTTGTTCTCACATAACCCGTTTTTCGCCATTTATTATACGAATCCTGTACCACTTCTTACCTTCGATTGGTTTGGTGCTATCCGCGGTTTTTGATCCTTGCAAGTATGGGTCTTGCTTCTTCCCGGTTTTATCTTCATTGTGAATGCCACTTAGTGCTTGTCGAGTTTATTGTTTCCCAAGTCTTAGGACAGCCAAAGCTAGAGCGTTCCCATTTGGATTGTAGAATGTGGACTGTTTCCAGACAAATCTAATACCAAGTTCCTGACCCTGCAGGGATGAGAAACTTGGTGGGCCCGGTACGGGGTACGGAGCAGCACCGTGCCCGTAACGATCGCTATCATAAACGTTGCTCTAACCCATCTCCTACTCCACCCCACCCCCTTGGGAGTTCATTCGAGTTCTAGTTAAATTTAGACTGACACGTTTCTTATAAATGCCGTATGTATACTCACATATGTTTACATGAGTATATATATATACATATATACGTGTATATGTGCATACATACCTACATATAAACATATGTGCATGTACGTATATACGATATATGCATGTATATACATGTATACATGATTTATTTACTTTGGTAACTTCATCACTTTAGATATGCGATACATCGATTTCACAGTCGTCGCTCTCTGAAGCCCGTGCCATTGTAGCTGGTCGAAGTCCTCATTCGTCTCTTCATAGAGCGATTCAACTTATTCACATCGCAAAATTTTTTTCTCTTGATAAACTTGTGCAATGTGAGTACAAGAGTAACCAACATGAAAGTTGTTGACTTCCCCATTAATTGACCGTTATACTTCAGTGTGCGAGGATGTTGTCGTTTCTTCTCTGTGTCAGGAAAGTTGCGTATCAATCCTTACTTGGGCTGCTGATGGCGGTTCTGATTATGTTGCACACTGTGCCCAAAGGTTTGCGCTTATCTTTTTATCCATTTATTAAATTCTATTTAGACTAATCAAGTCTATCATACTCTAACATTGGAGAAAATTTAAAAATAACAAGCAGTTTTTTCCAGTTACTTAGAGGCTGAATTCTCCCACATCGCGACTTCCCACTGTTTATTTGACATTACTTTGGAAAGCTTAGTGAAATGTGTGCAAAGCCAATTCACCCAGGTTTGTCGAGAGCTTTTCAACGCGGTTTAATGTTAATTAGTTTTTTTTTTCAAATCCGCTATGGAAGATATAGAAAGGGGGATTTATTTGGGAAAGCAGCACTGCTGCTCTCTCTTTCTCTCTCTCTCTCAATATCGTTTCGTTGATTCCAAACGCGGTATTTGGTGTTATTTCATAATATTACTTGGATACTTGGATGGCCCCTCCTCACTGGTTCTGTAGGCTCAGCATAATCTCCATTTTTTCGGAGTTTTGCTGGTTTAACTGTTGTGGTTTCCTGGAGCCCCTATAGTAACTATTCTTAAATAGTTCCTATTTCTATGTCACCTTATGTCTTCTACAACACCTGTCTATCTGTAATCGTCATACATCTATTCTTGCACATTCTGTAAATCGTCTCTTAGCAAGCATTTCATGCAATTGCCTCGCAGGTGGCTGGAAAGGGAATCAGCAGTAGTCGGTTGAATGTACTTTTCAGCATCTGTCGTCTCAAAAAGTTTCTGAACAAACACCTGCAGCCTTCCACATGTAGCCCTATCAAGTTGTGCTAGTAGAAAAACTTTTAGAACCTCTCTCTGGGAGCTATCTTTAGTTCTCTCTGGCAAAGCTCCACCCACTACAGAAGCAATACGAGCAGCCCATAGGCACTCGTCCTGAAGTGTTAGCCGAATTCGTCCGGTCTTCTTCCGGTTCCTCATTTCCTCAGTGCTCCAACTCCAGTGTCCACCTTGCTTCCTTCAAGTGTATCACTTGTTCCCATTTCAATCCCGCTCTTATCCACCTAGCTTACATATCGTCAAATATCGCACATTATTATTGTATCGTTATTGATGCTATAAACTGCTATATCCAAACTCGAAGTTGTTCAAGACAGTTACGGAAAAAAGTCCCGCGTGGCGAATTCATACAAAGTCGAGCATTACACGTACAGTTGGCGGACAAAAGACCAAATCGACCAACTCCCTAATCCACTGGCCAACTAACACAGCCCCGAGGTCAGCCTAACCAAAGTCTGCCCCAGGTCGTCACCTCTACAGACAGTCGCAGCTCTTGTGTATCAGAAAGAGAGTTGTCACAATGCGAGCAGTTTGATACTAGGACAGTGGTGGATCTTGGTATTGGTTTACTCTTAGCTTTGCATCCTAATGGAAACGCTGGAGTCCTCAGCTTGGGAGACCCAGCCGGAGGCGTGAATCCCCCCGCTGTGCTGTACGTCCAGGAACACCTCCCAGCCACGATGACGAGGTAACCCGTTGGGATGATTCATTATATTATTTTAAAGAAGTGTGTGTTGTATTCTTCTAGTTGTTAAGTACGCGTGAAATTGAAATTTTTTTTTGTCGAGGGCATTAGAACTTTAACTTCATTATTCAAGGCTCTTTAAGCGTTGTTTGATTAATAAGTAAGTTCCTGGAGGAGTTGGAGTGTTTCTGCGTTATAGCGTATGGATACCGTTTCCAGGCAACTGAAGTTGAAATTCTCGAGGCGGTCGTTCGATGGGGAGAACACGAATTACTGCGTCGAATGGAGGTAACAGTATTGTGTTGATATTTTTAGTGTTGCACTCCAAACAAGTAATGGTGTTTATCCGTAATTTCAGGAAAGGGAACCTAACGTTGTGGCTGATACAACACATTCAATCAGTCGACGTGGTGTGAAAAGAGGTGATCTCTGTGAAGCAGAATTGCGAGCGATTCTTGCTCCGATAGCTTCACATCTTCGAATCGATTATGTGTTGCCGCCTTTTCATCAGGTTGTCGTTTTCGTTGTACTATTTGGGTATTTCTTAGAATACGGTTGCTAATACCCGTTTCGACCTCCTGTTGGTTTATTTCGATCAATTACAGAGTCTTAATGCTGCGTACTGTCGAGGAATCCTTGAACGAGCCCCGTTGCGGTCAGACCTTCTTTGTCCGTCGACATCCGAAATCAATCCTGATATTCATTGGTTCCGACCCGAGCAAGATGCACCGGGACCTCGCTACTACGTTCCATATTACAAGGTCGGTTCTATGCACTGCGTGCGCTGTTGTACTACTGAACAGCTGATGAATACATTTTTAGCAATGTGTAGTGAGTTTAAAGCTTGTGTGAGTTGTGGCCCACTTCAAGCCCAGACTTTCTCCACATTTGTCTTTTTTTGATTTTCTATTTTTTTTTCGTTTGTAGATTTTGCTGTTTATTTTTTTTAGTTCGACTCTGAAACGTCAAAAACACACTCTACCTCTCTAAGCTGCTTATTCTCATCTAAGAGTGCTCGTGTGTAGTTTTCACATAGTCATGTTATTATTTTCAACTGTTATGTTGCGACCGATTACAATCAATTTCACCAGTAATGATTAACGGAACCATCTCTGAAGAGGTGAGAACGATTCACATTGTTGCTTTAAAATGTTAGTTTCAGATTACGAAGGAGCACTTGCGCAATATGGGCGAGCGCCATGAGGTTGGCATCTCTCATCCGCCTTCAACTGCCAGTTGTACTTTTCAAGTGGTAATCAGTAATCTGTGGCCCGATTTGTTGTGTGAAGAGAACTTTCATGAGGTAAATGTGCTACTATACTTTATGGATCACAATACTCATTCATTAATCGTTTTCGATTTCCATGGTTTCCTATTCGGCTCTGTTTCATTACTTTCTGCATTGTGAAATGGGCGCGTGTAGCCCAGTGGTTAGACGTGCCCTGCAATAGACATGGGTTCGATTCCGGAACCCAGGTTCACCAAACCTATCTCTCCGGGTTCGGCATATTGATAGCAGACCTGTCTGGGAGCTTAACAGCACTGAGACGATACATCAGTAGGTCATCGTGAGTGAATGTGTAGGCCAAATATGCATTCAATTACCTCTGACGAAGCTCGACGAAATCGAATGCTTGCGCATGAGCTTCATCTTTTGTGTAGTGCTTTACCCTTTATCCTTTATGCTGAAAGTAGCGGCCACTTTCTGCTCTTAACAAACATAGTTCACCTCATAGTGAATTTTATAAATTGAAAGAAAAGTCGTTGAAATATCCAGATTCCTGTCAACAATCCACAATGCTTCTTTTCTTACATCTGTGATGGCCTAATTTTATGCAGCCGAGATATCGCGTTGTCCTTTTTTTTATGTTTACAGCTGCTTTCGTGTCAGAAATTCCAGTGCTTCAACTTTGGTTCTCAGTTTCATTAAAAAGCTTATTTCTAAATAACTTTGAAGAAGAAAAATATTTCTGAGAAGTTGTATTCACTCTTAATTAGATCGCTCAAATTGGTTGGCAAATAATAAGTGTTCGATGTAGTTTAGATTCGCTCCAAGATCCTTGTTGCTATTGAAAGCGCAGATCGGCAATATCACGTTCGTTTATTTCCACGTGTCTTCCATCGTCGAATGGCAATTCACCTGGTGTGTTCTGCTTAAATTCGTCTTAGTGTAGAGGTTGTCTACACATGGTACTATTTTACTTTAATTTAGATTGCACTGCGAGTTTTGAGGACATTGGAAGTTGATCCTGAATGTGTACACGTATACCTCGTGAGCGATCCGCAGAAAGAAGTTACTACACCAGAATGCGAAAAATGTGGTGATGCATTTCTCTTCGGTCGACGAGACCAACACTGGCCGGATATTATGACTGTCAAGAGAACGGAAGTCTTTACACAGCCATACGAAAAGGGTACGTGGGCTATTTTGATGATATGAGTCATTATGGTTTAGTCATCGAAACTACTCACTTATATGCTTTTCTTCTTGCAGAGTACATTCCCTATCTTAAGGTGCCTTTGTATGTAATTATTGAATTTGGTCTTCCTTGAACCAAGAGCAGATTTCCGGCTTTCCACTAATGTACGAAGTATTAAGTCATTCAACATGTGATGTTGATTTTCAATCTTTGATTTAAAAGGCGTGTTTCTTCTTTTACATGGCTCATTTTCACATCTGGTGTGCAGATCCCAGCACTTCTCGTATTTGATTCGTTTCCTACCTTCCATCATCCATTGACACGGTCGATCTTTTGCGTATGGGTTTATGGGTTCAGTTGGTGGTTGAGGGTTTTTGTTTTCGTTGTGAATGTGAATGAATGTTGGTCCAGTCGATTTTGCCTGCAGTCTTGGGATAGCCGTGCTAGAGCGTTCATACGTGAATTGAATGGAGTGAACCGTTCGTGGGCAAGTCTGGTACCAATCCTCTAACCCCTCAAGGATGGAATCAAATGTTGGTGGTGAGGAGGCGAAGGTGGAACCAATACCGTGCGCATGCTAAAAGCCGTCATTACCACTGCCTGATGCGAGCGACCGTGCACGTATCTTACCTCATGTTGAACCTCTTTAATCGGGGGATCACTGGAATCTTTGTAGGTAAGCCACAGGTTTCTCGCCCTTAGATAGTAGGTTTCTGGATACTACGAACGATTTTTTTCACAAAAAAAATTTCTAGTTGTTTGAAATAAATATTAGTCGATAGGTTACAGCTCCAGTGGTTATGCCATGTTAATCAAGGTTTCATACCCCATTTTTTTTTCAGTTTTCGTTGTGAGTCGATGATCTTTGTCGCTTCTGATTGATCAGTGTAGATAGCAAGCACTGTTCATAGCAAGTCTTCTTCGATTCCTTGGCAACGCGTTTCTGCTCTGCTGCTCCCAGGAGAGTTCAAGTTTTAGAGGAGAATTCCATGTGCTGGGTCCAAAAAAGTTGATGTCACTCTTTGATGCAATTTTGGTGTCGAGATGTATTTCAGTGCTTTAGTTCTGTCCTATCACTGTGCAAAACGTGGTGCTTTCTCGTATACATGAATTTTTAGTGCTTTTATAGTTTGGTCAAGAAGCGGAGCATTTTACTCCACTAGAAAGGTGGTAAACAAAGTCATAATCATGGCAGGTTGTTCTTTTTGCTTGATTCCTGTAACACAAATTTGCTACTATTCTTTTTTCCGTTTTCTAATTCATCTAATATCCTCCAAAGTTGTATTCTCACCCGTATTTCTGCTTTAGCTGCAACATCGTGCGTTTATTGACATGTTTTTATTCAAATGATGGTAGCTGTCCCTCAGCTTCCTCATCATTGAGGCTGTCACCACCGTCACGGAGCTTTCTAGGTTAATGCTGTACCATACGTTCGTCAGCGGTTTTCTGGTTAAGCGAAACAATGTGGCTAACTGTTTTCGTGGTTTCACATGCTGGTTTAGATCCGTGCAAAAGACTGGTTTCCGTCTTTTTTTCAAATTCCAGTGACGTGTCGCATGTACCACCAGCCTAGTTTTCGACATTTTCACGTGCAGAACGATGTGGTTTTTGATTTCCGACATATGTTGGGGTTTCGAATTCCTTCATTTACCTGTGTGATTGAAAATACTCTAGGAGTTACCCTTTCAAACGCGTGTTCAATAGCGTTTGTATCGATCAGCTTTTCCTTGTGGACGTCAAAGACAAGAAGAATTTTTAGGTGTTCCTCATTCCGTTCACTACGTCTTCGATGCTGTTGAAATCTCTCGAAGCTCATCCTTTGCTCCTGCTCGTTTCTAAAGTTGAGTCGTTCACTTTGTTTGCGATCACAACCATCGTCATCGTGTTCCGAACATTTCTAAACCTTCATCGCTTTTAGCGTGAAAAAAATCAAGAACAAATCGGTTCCTCATGAACATAGTCCTCTTGAGATTTTATCGAAAACCAACCTTTCAACAGGTGTTGTATAAGTATGTGACAGTCTGCATAAGTCGTCTAACATTCCTTGCAATGTGCTAATGTTTGATGTTATGAAACAGTATCAAGAAAGCAAAGGTGGTTGTCTTTTACCATTGGTTCTCACTCCCATGACGTAACATTTCAGTTTTTTTTTACAGCGTTTTCTACAGTGGCTGTGGTTAAAATTGGCTAGATGTTGTCGCCTTGTCGAACCTTAAGTCGATGCTAATACAATTCTAGATGGCATCACGGTTGTGAAAATTCTATGCAGCTTGCGAAGAATGTGTACTGAGTAATAATGTGCTAGATGTAGATGTGGAAATGGGACAGAGCGGTCTCTTCTACTCTTGGCATAGTTCAATTAGCCTCTTTATCGTGTGGATGTTGTCTACTGTACTGAATCCTCAAAACCCTGCTTGCTCACTGTGCTATCACATGATCATTGTTCAAAAATTGCTGTTGAGGATAATTAGAGTGAAGAGTTTGTAGACGACGGACAGCAGACAAATTGGGCGTTAGTTGCCATTGTCATAGAAGTTTCCCTTTTTGTGCAGCGACAAATTGTTGCTAATCTTCTGTTGTTTGGGTAACCTTCGGTTTGGCAAGTAACTTTTGAAGAGGATGCTAATCTATTGATGAGGACTAGTAGAAGGTTCTTCAGATATTCTAGTTCTAGTTTTGTCGTTTCAGACATTTAGACAAGGTGCTATGTTGGTCGTTTCTTCACCGACAAGATATAGTGTCGGATTTCGTAAGAGAGAACCAGTGGGACGACATATTTGTTCTCCTTATTTTCATGGAGAGCAAGAGGACGTGACTGCTAAAGAGATCAGTAGTCGTGGCCATAACCGTTCCGTCTGGGTATCGTTTCAGTGGCCTTTACAAGTGTCTCTTCCAACGTTTATAGCTTCTGCTGTTGCTACTGTTCTTCCATTCAAACTCTGTTCTGCCTTTCTGCAGTGGCTCTCAAGTTCGGACCTTAATCTCTGACTGTTTATGGTTGTATATTCTGCTTTAATTTGTAGGCCCAGAATTTATGTTCTTCAGGCATTCTTCTAGCTCTCGTTACCCATCTACATCTTTTTTGGTGGATGTGCGGCGAATATTGTCAAAGGTGGTAGTGGTTTAACATAAGCATGAGACTTGGGTCATTAGTGCTTCAAAGCAATTGATGTTCTGGGCTAAAGTCGTGTTGAATGCCAACACCGTCGATTCCTTAATTGTCGCAGGCTCTGCACGACGGTTCCATTTCGGTGCTTAATGTTTTTAGCTTACATCACCATGTCCTCAAATATGCATGAGACACTACTTTGCCGGCGTTATATTCACAAATAGTGCTTAATTTAGGCAACCTAGGACGATGCTCAGTTTTTATCCAATTTCCCATGATTGGCCTTTCGAACGAATTCCTATTATGGCTGTAAAATGAAACTGATCTATTTCACTGTGCTTGGCGATTAGACCCATGGGTAGCTTGCTGAGCTGTGGCGTAGGGGTTGAATGTGTTCACATATAGATTACCGGTCGGTTTCGGAGTGAAGGTGAAGCTTATTTCTTGGAGACAAGCAACCTACTCTCAGGTGCTTCCCAGTCACTTGACTGCGGGCTTTTGCATGAGCTATCATGTAGAATATAAACTATATACACCATCACACCAACCACGCCATGCGTGAATATCTACGTAAACACAGAATATAAATAACAAATCGGCGCAGACATATCAGGGGGTTCTTTGACTGAATCCGCCTGCGTTTTATGGAAGTATAAGGCCTTTTTTGTCCCTCGTTTAACAATTACCCGCCACCTATGGACGCTTTAAGTAGCCTCGATACGAACAGGCTTCAGATCCTTTACATGGAAAAGATTCAACTAACTGTGGTTCTATCCATAGGGGAGACGGGGGGCACTGGGCTCCATGTTAACGAAAACGTTACGGTAGAAATGTGAAGAGGATTCTGCTTTGAAGTGTTAAGTACGAAGATAGTGGATTGGATGTCTAATTAAAACTATTCTTAGTTCTCCCTTTTGTCATATTGCTTGTTTCCATTTAAAGTTTTCACCGAGAAAGGCGACATTATTACCAACAAAAGTAATCTAGTATTTTGGGAACAAGTTCAGATCCTCGTTGCAAATTGCACAAACTTGACAACAAAATGCAAAGAGTGTTCATATGAAATGCGTATCCATACTTAACAAAAATGACTTGTAGAGTTGGTTTGATATATATATATATATATATATATATATATATATATATATACATATATATACATATGTATATATGTCAAAGTCATATTCTAGCATTAAATTTAGCATTGTTCCTCTACGGATACTTGGCTAGCCAAATTACTGTTTATTTTATAGAAAGTCAAGTTTTCCTTTTTCATAAATAACTAGTGGTTTCTGAAGTTTTACAGTAAATGCTACGACGAATTTCGGCTTTAACCCCTTTAATTTACTGCCTTTTTCTTTTTAATGGCAGGGTATGTTGCGAAGTATAACTCGTATATAATGCTGAGATATTTACAAAACTCCGGACCGCAGGTGTATGCGGTGGGGAACGAACGCGCGATTGTCCTTACCGGGGACTAGCGCACTTCACCACCACAGAATCCGGGTCCTTCGTTTTGCCTAGTGGCTAAACCACCAAAACTCCGAGGAATGGAGAATATGCTGGAGCTCGCACAACCAGTGAGGACGGGCCGTCCAAGTGCACAAGTATCCAAGTAAAAAGAGAATCAGTCAGGAAAATCCCATGGTGTGGCATGCCTTAAAATAAGGCTTGAGGCCTGTGTGCTCAGATAAAAGATTGCAATTTTAACTTATTATTTACTGCCTACTCTTTTTAACTGCAGGGTGTGTACTGCGAAATATAACTTTTATGATGCTGAGATATTTTCAAAACTACGAACCGCAGGTGTCTGCCGTGGGGAACGAATGTGTTATTACCCTTTCCAGGGACTAACGCGTTCACCATTACACCTTACGAGTCCTTCGTTTCTCCTGTCTCTCAGCTAGTTCTATTGATTTTTTGCCATCAGCAATCACCCAAACCCAATAAAAGGGTTAAGATTGTGATTATAACTAAGCCTCAGCTTAACTGGGTTCGTTGCCGATTTGGGTCCCCCAGATCAATCCCGTTGACAGGTGATTGCTGATGGCAAAAGATCAATAGAACTGGCTGAGAGACAGGCAAAACGAAGGACCCGGATGGTGTGGTGGTGAAGTGCGCTACTCCCCGCTAAGGACAATAGCGCGTTCGTTCCCCACCACATACACCTGCGGTCCGGAGTTTTGCAAATATCTCAGCATTATACACGAATTTGGGTTTGTGGAAGCTTGGTTCATGGTAGCTAAAATCGACAGTCGTCTCTTCTTTCTGAATTAGATTTCTTTAAATTGATGCTTATTGTAATGTAGCTACGACATTATTTATTCAGTTATACTCTAAACATTATTTATTCTTTAGGCTTTGACTCTCATGCTGAAAGCGATTCGTGCGGATAGTTGAGCTGAGCCACCCGACTGACCAATTCTGGACAAAAATGTGTATGCATTACTTCTCAATGTAAGCAGGTGCTTTTGCACATTGTATATTAACAGTGAAAGATTTAATATTAAGGACAATTTTTTGACATGAAACGTAGTTCGCTTAATATTCGCTATAAACTGGTTTTATTACAAGGTCCCTCGAAATTGGAGCTGAGAAAGGTTTCTTATTGTGTGCTCAGAGGATTTTCTTGTTTGGATTTCTCATCTCACATTATTCCAATTTGTGGTGTTAGTGTCGTTATTTTTACCACTATGATCTCCTTTTGATGTGGAAACGTGGTGATTGTTTTAGTTTGCTTTTTTCCAGTTGTGCTCTTTGTCTGTGATAATTTTCTGTTCGGGTAGCAAAATGTACCAAGCACATTATATCTAACAATAGAAGTGTGCACATTGTATCACTAATGTATCACGTGTCGCTATGTCTGTCTTGCAGAGTTGTGCACAGTTCAAACGATAACGTAGAGTTAGGAGTCATGTTGTCATTAAAACAATATTTTGGACAATTTAATAAACGTGGAAACCAGTTTAGACCTTCAATCACACGTTTGTTACCCCGTCGATCATCTCAGGAATTTCTAGGGGTTTTTCTTGCACTGAGATTATGGCTGGACTACGTCGATTGCCGATGAGTATCACTTCAAGCTGGAAACGTTGTAATATTAGTCTATTAATATAATGGGAATGTAGAGCTGTTGACAAACCTTAATGAAAGGTATTTCGAACGCACAACTACAGAACGTAGCATAAGCGAAGCTAGCAACAATGATGGGCAGATTTGTACGAAGTAGCTGTAAAGTGAGGAAAATAGTGAAATGATGGCTTAAAATGTTATCAAAATAATTGTTAGGTCGAGCTACGGTGCTTCCACATGGTTTCGAGAAGAGATCTGAGAGGAAGTCAAACTAACCAGCACCTTGAAGTGAGACAGAGCGGTCTTTTGCACTCTCGCGATACCTTAGTGAGTCTTGTTATCGTGTGGGTGTGGTGCATCGTACCAAATCCCTTTCGAAACCTGACTCGAGTGGAAAGTTTGCAGACGACAGAGAGTGAGGAGATTGGGCGACAGTTGGCGATATCGTGTAGGTCACCCTTCTTGGACAATAACACGGTCATGCTGGTCTTCCACTGAGTAGGGATCTTGCATTCGTACAGGTAACGTGTGAAGAGCCTAGCCAGTGTGTTCACGAGGACTGGCGGAAGGCTCTTCAGGTGTTCTGGTCCTATCCTGCCCGTACCTGGTGCTGTTCGATTTTTGACCGACGAAATGGCATGTCGGATTTTAGAAGTGAGCACCGGTGATGCAAAATATCCAACCTCCCTTATTTCATACGATGGAAGGTGGACGTGGCTCTCGCCAGAGTGCAATCATTTTGGTGTTGTAATCGGCGAAGCTTCGGTGGGCTTCGCGAATGCTTTTCCCAGCCCCTGCAGCTTCGACCATTGCTGCTGCTCTTCTCTCTTTAAGATCTTCTTTTACCGCCTGTCTGCATTGTTTTCCAAGTTCGGACGTTAGTTCGCGGCTGCCTGCAGCTCGTGCGATTCCACGCTGGCGTATCAGCTCGAGTGCTTCTGGAGATCTCTTAATCTCTTAGTAACTTTCGAACTCTCAGCTTTCATAGCGCTAACGTGAAGATGTTGAATGAGCCGATCCTATTCATTGTCGATGTTATCGGCAACGGGATCTTCTTAGCAGCCAACTAATGAATTGAATAAGTCCTAGTTTACAGTGGTTCTGGGACTTCGATTTTGGAATTTAATGGCCTTTTCTCCTCTCCGCGAGTAGTAGGGTCTTGCACTAAGGAGACGATGGTCTGATCCCGTGTAGAATTTTGGGACAACAGCGACATCGGTTAGGCAAAACCTTCTATTTACTATTAGGTCTATTTCGTTATGGTACTCTCCACTGAAAGACTCCCACGTCCACCGTTGAGGTTGGGGCTTCTGGAATTGCGAGTTACCATGGATTGTCTTGTTCGCTATGATAAACTCAGAGAGCCGCTCACTCTTTTCGTTCCATTCTAATCCGTAGATCCCATTGTGACGTTCTTCAGACGCTCTTCTTGATCCAATCTTGCCGTTCAAATCTCCAATGATAACCTTGAAGAATGTGTTGTCTTCTCTGTAGAACTTTTCTCCGATTCCACATAGAACGCTTCAACTTCTTCTTCGTCATAGTATTATGTTGGCGCGTAAACAACGAAAATTGTCAAAGCCGGAATTGATCCACGTCTTTTTAATCGTAAACGTCCGATTCTGGTTGCTGTTCGAACAAATCGAAGCTCATGGATAACCTCGTGTTGACGAGAACGCCGACGCCGCCGAATCCTCTACTCTCTATTGTCGCATGTTCCGAGGAACACTTCTTCTCCGGTGTCATAGAAACCGTTGAAAGGCTGGCGTCTTCTCGCCTTGGCCAGGCCGTTGACGTCGTACCTTATCCTTCTTGCTTGCATGAACAAGTCTTTTATCGAGAACTCGGATGCAAGTGTACGTGCATTGTAGGTACAGATCGTCACTATAGTGCTTTGAAATCTAGGCAGGTTCCATTGGCCCTGAGATTTTAGCGGCCTCTCCGTACTCGTCCTACCCAACGCTACGAAATTGGGAAATCTTTCAGGGTCAGGGGAATGAGACCCGATTTTTTTTTACTGTGTTTAGCATTTGCGATACCCACGTATAAGCTGCTGGGCTCTGAACGTGGAGGCTGGATAAACCCACGGGTAGCTTGTCAGGTTTTTCCAGAGTAGACATGGAGCTTATTTGTTGGAGGCGACTCCTAACCGCCTTCCATACCCTTTCGACTCAACGGTACTTCCTGCCCTAACGTATGCGTCAGAAACGTGGTCGCTGCGTAAGCAGAAAGGTCACTCAGCGTTATCGAACGCGCAGTCGACAGGGCGATGATCGGAGTATCCCGTTCCACACAAGTCAGGGATGGGATTCGAAGCTCCGAACTGCGTCGATGATCAAAAATCAAAGATGCCGTTCTGTACACTAAACAGTCGAAGATAAAGTGTGCCGGACACGTAATGCGTATAAATGAAAACCGATGGACAAGAGCCGTTAGTAACTGGATTCCTCGGGATGTCAAACGTACTGCGGTAAGAGCACTGAGCCGATGGTCAGACTCTTCATCATCGTGATAAACTCAGAAAGCCGCTCATCATGTTCGTTCCATTCTAATCCGTGGGTCCCAGTGTGACGTTCTTCAGATGTTCTTTTTGGTGCAGCATTAGCGTTAAAATCTTCAATGATTACCTTGAAGAATGTGTGGTCTTCTTTGCAGAACTTCTCCAAGTCCACGTTAGAACGCTTCGACTTCTTCTTCGTCGTAGTTTAGTGTCGGCGCGTAAATGACGAAGATTGTCAAAGCCGGAATGGATCCACGTCTTTTTAGTCGTAAACGTCCAATTCTGGTTGTTAGCTGTTCGAATGAATCGATGATCATGTACAAACTCGTGTTGACGAGAATGCCGGTGCCGCCGACTCCTCTACTGCATGTTCCGAGGAACAGTTCTTCTCCGGTGTCACAGACGGCGTTGAATGGGTGGCGTCGTCTCATCTCGGCCAGACCGATGACTCGTAGCTTATCCTTCTTGCTTGCATGAGCAAGTCTTCTATCGAGGACGCGGATGCAGGTGTACGTGCATTGTAGGTGCAGATCGCCACCATTCCCTCCGCGGTCGACGGATTGCTACCAGACTTGTCTGCCCTCAGCTCACACCTTGAAGTACAAGTGGGAACGCTCCAGTCCGGCTAAGGCAGGGCTCTAAAGAGGATCGATTCGACTATTATTCTACAACGTTCATTAAAGAAGACGATAATCCTTAAGTAATAGTCGGACCGACACGCGAAATTTTCAAAGATGTTAATATATGACGGATGCGAGAAAACATATCGAGTGCAAGAAGTGCTGGGATCCACACGGCAGGGTAGATACGAAGACAGGTTGTGTAGAAAAAATTACCGCCTAGAATTACGACGCATATGTATTTCTCCATTGATAGGTTAGCACGAAGTTGATAAAAACTTTACTAGGCTTACGTTTCAGCGCAGTCGTCTTCTTAACTGTTTTCCTGTGGACAATCCGGCTTTGAAGAAGGTGAAGGCGCCAAAGCCTTAACGAAGTGAAATTTCTCATCAACCTGATGTATTTTTTAATTGAAAAACTAACAGCTTATGATTGAAAAAAATACATGTTGATCAGTCAATTCAGCGCATATTTTGAAATGGGACGGGGTGCCTAACGCAATAATTGTGATATTGTTGAATACGAAGAGGACCCGATCGATCAAGAGGCTGCTTCGGTACCATTCCGAGCTCAGCAAACCTCCCATTGCTGTGAGATCGGAAATTTAGTAACGAACCTGTCTAGGAGTAGCTTACTCCCTCGCGTCCACGTGTGAAGGCCCTGTTTCACCTGTATCACCTATAGTCCCGTTGATTGTCGAGCGGGCGCCACTAAATCTTCCATTTTTCCCTGTCGCGGGCAAGACTAGCCCAGTGAGTTCTGCTCTCTCAAAGGACTCGATGAGCACCATATCTTTCATGTAGGCTCTTCGCGAAGAACATTGACCATCGGGTCAGTGGTCTTATCGCAGTACGTTTGACATCCCGAGGAATCCAGTTACTAACGGCTCTTGTCCATCGGTTGTCATTTATACGCATTACGTGTCCGGCCCACTTTATCTTCGACTGTTTAGTGTACAGAACGGCATCTTTGATTTTTGATCATTGACGCAGATCGGAGCTTCGGATCCCATCCCTGACTTGTGTGGAACGGGATACTCCGATCATCGCCCTGTCGACTGCGCGTTCAATAACGCTGAGTGACCTTTCATTCTGCTTACGCAGCGACCACGTTTCTGACGCATACGTTAGGACAGGAAGTACCGTTGAGTCGAAAGGGTATGGAAGGCGGTTAGGAGTCGCCTCCAACAAATAAGCTCCATGTCTACTCTGGGAAAGCCTGACAAGCTACCCGTGGGTTTATCCAGCCTCCACGTTCAGAGCCCAGCAGGTTATACGTGGGTATCGCAAATGCTAAACACAGTAAAAAAAAATCGGGTCTCATTCCCCTGACCCTGAAAGATTTCCCAATTTCGTAGCGTTGGGTAGGACGAGTACGGAGAGGCCGCTAAAATCTCAGGGCCAATGGAACCTGCCTAGATTTCAAAGCACTATAGTGACGATCTGTACCTACAATGCACGTACACTTGCATCCGAGTTCTCGATAAAAGACTTGTTCATGCAAGCAAGAAGGATAAGGTACGACGTCAACGGCCTGGCCAAGGCGAGAAGACGCCAGCCTTTCAACGGTTTCTATGACACCGGAGAAGAAGTGTTCCTCGGAACATGCGACAATAGAGAGTAGAGGATTCGGCGGCGTCGGCGTTCTCGTCAACACGAGGTTATCCATGAGCTTCGATTTGTTCGAACAGCAACCAGAATCGGGCTGGCTCATCTTCGCTGAGAGGAGTTCCTGGGTGTTGGATTGCGATGTATAGAGGGGGATTCCTTCCCTAGAAGGGTCTCCCAAGCTGAGGAGTTCGGCGTTTCCATTAGAAAGCGCAGCCAAGAATAAATCAATACCAGGATCCACCACCGTCCTCGTTAAACTGGTCGCATGGTGGCAAATCCCCCTGATCCACAAGGGCTGTGACTGCCTGTGGTGGTGACGACCTAGACCAGATTATGGCCTAGCAGAGCTCGGCACTCCAGGGAAGTACAGTGGCTGAACCACCAAAACTCCGAGGAATGGAGAATATGCTGGAGCTCGATGGAGAATGAAACGTGCTACAGGAAGACCACCGACCCGATGGTCAGAGTTCTTCACGAAGAGCCTAGAAGAAAGATGTGATGATCGGCGAGTTCCAAGAGCGAGCAGAACCCACTGGGTTACTGTTGCACACGACAGAGAAAAATGGAAGACTTAATGGTATCTGCTCGAACCACTCGAGGATCAACGAGACTATATGTGATACAGGTGAAGCATTAAATGTGAAGTTTTGACTACGAACTAAGGAATGCTGAAATGCAACAATTATGTGCTGAAGTGGCGATCTCAGTGGATGTCAGCTTTCTATTTACTGCCTATTACAGTTTTTCACGGCCGGTTATTATGTGTGTCTTTAGCACAATAATGCTGAGATGTTTGCAAAAATTCAGGCCGCAGGTGTTTGCGGTGGGGAACGAAAGCGCTATTACCCTTTATGGGGGCTAACGCGTAAAGCACAACACCATGCAGCTCCCTCGTTTCACCTGTCTCTCAGCTAGTTCTATCTATCAGACCATCAGCAATTACCCGTCAACGCCATTGACCTGGGGACCCTACATAAATAGACTGAGTTCAAAGGACCCGGTTTGATCGATAGAACTAGCTGAGAGACAAGTGAAGCGAAGGACCCGCATGGTGTGGTGGTGAACGCGTTAGCCCTCGGAAAGTGTAATAACGTCTTTGTTCCCCACAGCAAGTACATGCTGTCTGGATTTTTGCAAATATCTCAGCATCACAATTTTAACTTATTATTTACTGCTTACTATTTTTAACGGCAGGGTACACATAGTTAAAATTGCGTTTATAACTGAGGCCTCAGCTTAACTGGGTTCGTTGCCGATTTGGGTTCCCCAGATCAATCGCGCTGACGGGTGATTGCTGATGGCAAAAGAGCAATAGATCTAGGTGAGAGACAGGCGAGACGAAGGGCCTGCGTGGCGTGGTGGTGAACGCGCTACTTCCCGGAAAGGACAATAGCGCTTTCGTTCCCCACCGCAAATACCTGCGGTCTGGATTTTTGCAAATATCTCAGCATCATTGAAGTTATATCTCAGCATCGTCGTGGTTATATCTTAATAGAGTTATTTGTCGAAGGACACAATGGCCGGCCTTACTTCTAGAGAGATCATTTTGTTTTCGATGGTTAATTTGGTTGCACGGTAGTGTTCTCCGTCACGTGTTGTAATCACTCGACTGCTTACTCAGCATATATGCGAGAGACTTAAGCTGGGGAAAAAGCTCTATCAACCACTTAGAATTGTGCACAAAGCTTTTTCTTCTAAGAGTTTATTGACTGTTAATTTGAATGGGGTTGGAGTGTTTACTTTTTATTTACTCCGTGCTACAATTTCACGGCAGCGTACTATGCGAATTCAACCACAGTGATGCTGGGAAATTTGCAAAGCTTGGACCACGAGACAGATCAAACCACAATTTCCTCTTCCGGGAGCTAGCCCATTACACACTGCGCCACGGAGGCCCTTGCTCTTCGTTTCTCTCAGCTAGTTTTTTATCTTCCAGTGCCGTATCATCAATATTGTAGTAGGCAGTAAATGAAAAAGTAAACATTGTGCTTTCGTCTGCGGCCTCAGCTTAAATGGATTCAATGCCAACGTGGGCTCTCCAGACCAGTCCCGTTAAATGGCACCGGTGGATAGAAACAAGCTGAGAGAAGCGCATAGTAAGGACCTCCATGGTGCGGTGTGTAATGCGCGAGCTCCCTGAAGAGGGAATTGTGGTTCGATCTGTCCTGCGGCCAAGTTTTGCAGATATCCCAACATCACTGCGGCTGAATGGAATTAGTTCCTCTATTACTATAATGAATCATAGTTACCGTGTGGATTGTGTGGGTACAAAAATACAAAAATTGCTCAGGATGAACTGCTAAACTGTTCCAAATGGTGACAAAAATGTGTTTATTTAATCTACCACGGCAACATTTAGCAAATGTAGGATGGAAATAACATAAGTACTACTTACACCCATGGAGCGGTGGATGAAGATCTCTTCAATAATTTTTTAGTGTTCTCTGTTCCCAAATCATTCCCGTTGGGCAGTGATTGATGATTTCACCGTTAGGGTATCTGTCGCGGCTTTGAAGCTCACTTATGGTTTTAAGCTTTCCGAAAATCTCATCCCTATTGTAGTGTCGGTTTGTTTTTTCGTCTCCCTTTTCTTTATTTTTTTTTTTGAAATGAAAAGGAAAACCTTGTTAGAATCGGTAACGACAAATCAAAAATCATTTTGCAAATCAATCGAAAACCTGTACGGCTGCATGGAAAATGATCTTCTTACTAGCAATGACAGGTTCTTCGATTTTCCCAAGAAGGCCAATATTTACGATGTCGTTGGCGAGGATAGTGTTAATTCATGCTAAGAATCTTGCATCAGCTACAAAAGCTTTTGTTTGAGGGCAGAGTTATTCGGTCACCAATGTCGAACTAAAGACTTCGCTCGATTGGGCTCCCATAGAATATATTTTGAAAAGAATAGAAATGAGTAATATTTCTTAAATCTGAATCGGCCAGTCTAGCATGATATGCCGCCTCCCATCGATAGTTTGGAATACATTGTACAGACGCTATTTGAGTGCTCGGTAATATTCTCGGCGAGCTTGAAGTGTGGACACTCGTTTCTGTTCCACAGAGTGCGCTGGAGGACCATTAAGTGACTAAGTGGGGAAGCGGTGTTTTGCGCCGGTTACTTTATCGGTGGTTTCTATGAAAGTTCAAAATCCTTTCTGTTCCCCTCTCATTCTTATAACTTTCATACCGCTTTCCATGTATACGGTATGCCTTAGTTTTACGCTCTGCTTTCTCTGTAATGAAGAACATCCACTAGCATGTTACCCAAAAAATAGACTTTTTTTCTTCTGACTTTGCGCCTTCGCACTTTTTTCCGTCCCAATTGATATCTTGAGAATCGTATCCGTTTCATGGCATCTCTCCAAAATACCGTGAAGTTGTCGGAAAATTGATGGCTTATAGGAATGTGTAATGTGTACAATCAATTTGTACGCCATCTTCGGTTCAATAAAGCCAATT
Source organism: Angiostrongylus costaricensis (assembly GCA_900624975.1). Classification (NCBI taxonomy): domain Eukaryota; kingdom Metazoa; phylum Nematoda; class Chromadorea; order Rhabditida; family Metastrongylidae; genus Angiostrongylus; species Angiostrongylus costaricensis. Next base: position 101,483 of record UYYA01004307.1, read on the forward strand.
TGGTAAAAATTGCTATGCTTCCATAAGCAGACGGCATCGTATTGTGCTTCCGGACTCATTTTCATAAATGACTAGTAAAGGCTCAGTGAAGGAGATGTGTTTGACGCCGCTGCTGAAATAGCAGCCGACAAGAGTTCTAGTGTGATACTGGCGCTGACCATTCGTCATGGGACGCAGAGATCCGCGCAGAAAATAGCTGTCTTTTTAACATGCGTAATAAAATAAACTTTTCAAGGGAAGGACTTGTAGAACACTATTAAGAAATATCCTTCCAGCGGCTTATCGCCTCATCGTGGACGGGAGCTGTTCCTGGGTGTCGGACTGCGATGTACAGCGGGGGAATGGCACCCCCAGCAGGGTCTCCCAAGCTGAGTAGGAGTTCGGCGTTTCCATCAGGAAGCCTAGCTAAGAGTAAACCAATACCAGGTTCCACCACCGACCTGATATCAAAGTCGCATGATGCAAATCTCCTCTCCCTCTGATCCACAAGGGCTGCGACTGCCTGTCGTAGTGACGACCTGGAGCAGACTTTGGCCAGGCTGTCCTCGAGACTCCTGGGAGCCACAATGGCTGAACCAGCAAATTTCCCAAAAATGATAATTATGGTAGGGCAGCACAACTGGCGAGGACGGGCGGTTCAAGTATCAAGTAAGTAAGTAACTGAAGACATATTCATCATCGGCATGAATCGTGCAGTAGGGCAATTCCTAGCATACAACTTGGATTCTTCTTCTTGGGAAATGGGTTTCCATAGAAATGATGCGCTGAATATAGGAGTGAAAGAAGACTTCTTCCATTCTCATTTAGGTGTCGTAGCGCAAGTTATCTCTGGTAACTTTCAATGCTTTTTTCGAAATTGGCGTTGACGTTTACTACAAAAAAAATTGCAGGAGAACTTTGCTTGTGAATCGACTCTTTCACTCGATGATAGGCCGAATCTAGCTTGTTCTATCAAATGCTTAGAATGGATAGTATTATTTGATGGTAATGTCGTTTTTTAAAAGAAAAACATACGATTGAGCATGGCTAGGTCTCCTACGAGTTGATATATTAGGCAATAAGCGAGCCTCATACAAAATGCATAAACCATCGAAAATTCATGGTCGATTATCGATTATTTCTTCCATACAGATGACTGGTTATTATTATTATTATTATTATTATTATTACCCATTGCCTCCGATGTTATCATTATTCACTGCTTTCTTAGTAGACACGCCCGAGTTTGCCACCATAGCACTCATTTATCCACAAAAGCTGACGTTTCTGAGAATTGCGCTTTCTACAGATCCTGAAAAGACCTAGCTAACTGCGGTCTAGTCAACCAAACCCATCTGCAACCTCAACAGAAGAGCGAGTATACCTAAATTTCGATTATGTTTGAAACAAAGCAGCTCCCTCACACAGTCACCGTTTTTTGTGAGTGTCCCACTTATTGCATGTAAAGCTCAACCTTACGGAGCTTACACGAATGGGTAATGAGCCCTTATCATGTCAAAGTACAAGTTTGAGGTATTCTGTGAGATCACTTGTAATAATAAAGCATTCCTCTACGCGGTTTAGTTTTAAATTCTCGGAATTTATCCAGAGTGCCTCGAAGGTTTTGCGCGTGAAACGCGTCCCTATTCTTCCGTAAAACGTGCGCGGGCAAATATATTGAGGAAACGAGAAGGCCATTCTGTGGTCGTATAAAACCATATAGTGAATTAAACAAAATACTCCACTAAGATATGTGTATAAGATAAAGGGACATAAAGGAGAAGATTTTAAAGTAGAATTGAACATCCTCTCACAGTAAAAACTTAAGTGCACAAAACCTTCAAAGATCCCTGCATGAGTTCCGAAATTCTGAAATTCCAAAAATCTATAAGTCGTTAAATCGCAAATAATCTTGGACCCAAGGGCGGAGATCGGACCATGGAAAGGTAATTGAGGCTCGATCTAGCTCAGGGTTTATATTTTGCGAATATTTCAACATCGTTGTGACTACATTTCACGTTATACCCTACCGTGAAAAATTGTAGTAAGCAGAAAGCATCAGTTTAACTGGGTTCAGCGCCAATTTGTGCTCCGCAGATCAATCCCACTGGCGGGTGATTGCTGATGACAGCGTTAGATAGAAAACTAACTCAGAGACGCGCAAAGCAAGGACGTCAGTGGTAAAAATAAAAATAAAAAATAAAAGGCAAAAATAATAACTATTTCATAAAGAATGTGTCGTTTTCTTTTTCAGCAGTCGCAAGGCTGTTATAAAGCACACGTTTATTGTCGTACAAAAGACAGGTACAACACAGCAGCAGTCGACGTTTCGGCGGTGCGGAAGCAAACGTTTGCTGTATAACAACCTCGCGACTGCTGAAAAAGAAAACGGCATATTTATAATCCAATGCCGAGGTCAACAGAAGTCGGTCCTGGGAACTATCTCATGTTCGGCATGTAACTGTTGTGACTCTCTCTCATTGCCCACTTCATCATACGTTTGAGTCAATTTCAATGATATTGCTGAATTTGTTACCTACCAAAGGAGATATCGATACAAGTTTAAATTATTTAAATCAGCTCATGAACTAACTGTCCTTGTTGCACCCGATCATTTATTGTCCTCAGTGAACGGAAGTGAGCCCAAACAATTGGCATTTCCGAAGAAGTTTTCTCATAAAGTATGAAATACATTACTTAACAATGTCGATTACATGAGCTAAGGAGCCTGTTGTATTCATATGTGCTTATATCCAAAAAGCACTTGAGATCGAAAAGTCCGTCCTCGCTATTGAGTTTTGCGTTGTGGTAGCTGTGTGATTTTGCGGTTGCTTTTCATACACAATTGGAGCATAACTTGCTGACATTAGGAGGAAAGAAGTAAAAGCCTTTAACTTTTGTTATTTTACAGTTTTTCTTAGAAAGAGATATGGCATTCTTCGAGGTGACTAGTTTTCTGCGTTGACCATGTGGGATGATGCCTACTTTTTTACAGGAATTACTGTATTTGTGGTAAAAGTCCCGCCGGTAAGAATTGCCCATCAAAGAAACTCTGGCCTCTATTATTGCCATTATTGCTTTGTAATTCCTTTTTCTATCTGTTTTGATAGCAGTTTCTTTATTTCTCAGTTAGTACTTACCGTTTATTCTCTGCCTTCTTTCATGTTTTTGACGCATTCTCTTGTGTATGATGAAAAAACCCTCCTACCATCAACTATGTCTCCAGACTTTTTTAAAATTTTTTTTTACCTGCTCATCCTATACACTACAAGCGGTAGAGCGCGTGTGGCGCAGTGGTCGGAGGCTCCCTTCAGTAGACATGGCATCGATCCGAGCGCCTAGACTCAGCAAGCCCTTTATCCCTCTGAGGTGGGCAAATTGGGACCAAACTTGTCTGAGAGGATAGCGGCAAACTGGCTCGATAAATCGGTGAGCACGACGAGTTATTGTAAAGGCCAGATATGCATTCAACTACTTCCAAACGATGATTAATGAAGTCGCATGCAAGGGGCAACCCTTAGAGATTGATCAACGCCAAGAGCTTTATCCTTTGTCCTTTTAGCAGCGATTTGAATGGAAATGAAATAGCAATTAATTGAGTATCAAAAATGTAAGCCTGGATCGTTCTTATAACGGACGCTTTTCCCAATAGTTTCACGATAAATAGACCAGATCCTCAAGAAGTTAAAGACTTATGGGAAAAATTTTGCTCTATTGGTTTCGATTTTTTTATGATGGAGATTGCAAATGATAGACACTTCAGAATTGCTAGTCCAACTTGATCATTGGTGGTGAATCTTACGATTTTTCTCGTGGATTATGTTCTTAAACCGGTAATTGGTACGCAAATATTCCTTTGGTTGGGAGACCGCTTGAGAAAAGGCTCATCCGATTGACATTTATAGGAAAAACAGCAAAACGCTTGTCAAGAAGGCAAAAGAGGGAAAATTGTGCCCAGCACAGCTCATGGTTCGAGAAAATCGGAAGGTCATCATGGTGTTCAGATGGTGGAAGGAGAAAAAAAAACATGTAATTATGTCGTCCTCCATGCATAACACTTCATTTGTACCATTCCGTCGAAGCCACAAGCACTCGAGTTAGAAGCTAGATAGAAGGAGAGCTTTTTATAAAGGAAGTCCATCAGATAACATTCTATTGTTTATATTTCAAAAATTTAATCAATTTTTCTAAACAGTTTCGCTTTTTTATGGTTTACGTGCATCCGACGTTTGCTGTTCTTAGTTCAGATAGAAGCTTTCCTTTCTCTATTTAGTTACCGAAGTTAAAACGTTAAGAGCCTGTTAATAGAATGGCGAAAAATGGTACTACTTGATTTGACGATGCATTCTTTTACATTTGTTTCCGAAGGATTAAATGGTCATAGCTACACCCTCAGTGAGTCGTATACTTAACATAGCCCAAGAATACATAGAGCCTGTGTTGTCTGCAGCAAGATCGTAGCAAGAACTCAAAGCTTTAAATTTTCTGGAATACATAGCCAGCCTCTCACAACCGGATACAGACAGTGAGACGAAGTGTTTCTGATCAGATTATTTCAATAATGCAGGTTAAAAGAGGTGCATTATGCGAGTTGATTGCAGTGCTCATAATGTAGAAATAGTAAGGCTGATAGGTTACAGAGACTACTGAACTGTTGAGAAACGTGTTCTTTTTGAACAGTATTCGATTTGATTCATTCATTCGAATATCAGGATAATCGGCAATTTTCCCGCTGACTAGCCTTCACATTATCTTCGCTCTGCTGAGCTGCTGAAATCTAATCCGAGAGGATTTCATGGCGACTGAAATTTGCGAGCGCTGTTTTTTTTTTACCACGTAATCCTCCTATGTGTAAAGTAACTATTAAATCATCTTATAGTCTTTAAACTATTTCTAAAATTGAATGTTCTTCAACTCTTCATTGCGTCCCTCGTAATCGTTTTTTGGGAATCCAAGTATTTTTTCGACTAGAGACATCTGCTCTATTTCATCATAAAGGAAAGACTAAGGTTGGCGAAGACGTTAATCCGCTGTTTTCCTTTTAATTTTACCAACTTTATCGCGTCAAGATGTAGACCGGAGTTTTTATATAGGTGATGTGTAGAGGCTCGTCAGGCTGCCATAAGTCCACGATTATTGCGTTGTTCACTTCTTATTTTTTTACACTGTTTGTGATTAGTTAAGTTTTCTGTCGAGAAGTATAAGATGCCAGAAAGTTTATTATAGTTGATGTATAAACGTCGCCTGTAGAACATTGATTAGTGGTGCTCTGCAACACACATTTCGTCGCTGATTCGATGGGTTCATCGAGGCTTCCATCATTCCGGAGTCCGATAAGTAATACCAGATTAGTCTAGGAGTACAGCAACACTGATTTAATTGGTCGGTTGGTCACCTCAAGTCTTAGAGGCAAAATAAACATTGAATCACCTGTACGCATAGTTTATGGACCCAAATGCATGGCGCTTCCCTCAAAGGTTGATCAAGGGCATGAGCTTTATACCACTTTTATCGTTCAATCTATAAGCAACAACTTTGTAAGTATATATTGCCAATGCCATTCCTAACGTTGTAAAATCAAAGGAGCTCCGGTTGAGCATTGGTATAGATGATAGAAGAAAAGCGTACAATTGTACAATGACAATGCTGGCATTTTTTACCAGACTTTTCCAGGAAGTTCCATTCAATCCACATTCGTCCTCGAAGCACCTGCTCATTGGCCTTGCTTATCAATGCAAACAGTAAACACCGTACTTTTCGTACGACTTCCATTTTAGTGTTCTTTTTCTGCAACAATGTTAACCACTCACACAATTTAAGAAGGAACTCGGATTTCTGATTGTTGAAAGTCGCGAAACTACCTTTAGATTCATGATGATGATAAATTCCACGCTGTTTTAGTATCTCACATCGCCTTACCATTACTAATTTGAGACTCCAGCGAAGAAAGACTAGTCCAACTACTAAATTAGCACTCAACTAGCGATTATTTTGGGACTCGTGCGATTAGTCTAAGCATGCCAATTAAACAATTGGATTCGTTCTTTTTCTGTTATTAAACTCCATCTCTCTCTCACATGTACCACACACACATGCAGACGTACAAATTTAACATGCTTTAACTTTTATTTACCTGATCTTTTTCCATGGCACGGTATGTAGAGCCACAGGCATGCTGAGATAAAAGCAAAGCGCGGGACAGGTTACCGGGGAACCTTGTCCATGTGATACATCTTGCCTTAGTATTGTTATTTTTCATTAATTATTTTCAGAGGGTCTCGATTGTTGTGTTGAACACCACGTGAGCACCCGATAAGGGTAACCGCTGGTTAGAAGCCCACCTAAGATATCGCGTTTTGCTTATTATATCGTTGTGATTATACAAACCCAAGCTTGCATTCATAATTTCTAGAAGTGCGACCTTTCATTAGACTCGACTTTAAATGGAATGGAAGGTGCTAGCTTTACAAAAGGGCTAGAAGCAGTGTTTGTCCATATGTAAATTGACATATACATCTCGCCTAAATCTAGGAACTCCCTAGTATGACTATGTCAGCATTGTGTGGAAAACATCGCACGATCACGGCTTAGCTTTGAGTAGAAGAGTCTATAAGTACTGAAGTCGTTGCTGAACCTATGCTGAACTCGACCAATCTAGATATCGGTTAAAAGCAATGAACCAAACAGAGGTGCGTGTGAAGGCATCTAGTTATCCAGGTAGTGATTCTCGTTTTTTCATTCGTTCAACTTCGACGTCGATGACTTACACAATCATCAGCGCTGCAGAATACAAGCGAAATTAGAATGAATGCCTTGTCGTAAACACTTCTTTTCATCACAGCTGTCACTTCGATCTGACGAATTAATTTGACGTCCGGTCTTCGTCAAAATACCAATCGTCCAACGATTACCACCATAAAACGCAGCATATGGGTCAGCTTTCCGTCGGGGCGCCCACTACTCAATTCGCAACCGTACCTATACCTATATTTATAGTCAAAATTATGCTCACAAAGCTGTTGTGTAGACGATTTTATTTTTGTAATAAATGGCTGTTTTACTAATAAAGACGAATTAATAATTTTGAAATCGACCGTCGGTTAACCTCAGTAAAAATCAATATGTGTTTATATTGTTCAGCTTGCACGAGGTTCTTAGACGAATTACACTGAGATAAGTAGAAGAATGTTGCGAGAGGTCTTACAGGCTCTAAAACCCTTCCAGCGACAAGTGTTTTTGGCATATGATTTTCATCGGTATTAAAATATAAGTGAGTTAAGCTACTGCTGTTAATCACTACTATTACCATTCTTTCTACTTTTGTTCTTTATTATTATTCAATCAATGCCGAGGTTAATAGAAAGTCGGACGTGGGAGTTACTATTACCATTATTCATTGCCATCGACTCCCCAGCATTAAGCCGAAATGAAGAAGAGGTAGAAATATTTTGCACCGTCGGCTAGTTCGAAACGTTACAGGCGCTTAAAATACCGCAAGTTTTTAAATTTTTTTTACATGACTAGTCCTCACATATACTATCCGGATCCCGGGGCTTTTTATACTCATTCCATTGCATCTATCATCCGCGAAGTTATTCGAAGTTTTCTGCGTGTGCTCTCGACTGCTGCTTGAGAATATGTTGGTAGAGCCGATTCGTGTAAGAGTAGTGGATAAGCGGGCTAGGGAGTTTCCACGGAGATTGCAAGGTGTCGGCTGTCCCAAGACAAATGTAGTTTCAAATTTCCAACTCTGGACAAATAAGAAGCTTGATGAGCCCCAAAGGCGATAGAACTAGCACCGTGATCGTGATAATCGGCATCATTACCACTGTGCTACTAGCCCCTTGTCATAGCTTTCTGACTTCAATTTATATATTATGTGACCTCGACACATTGCAGGAGCCCTTCATTCTTTTCATCGTCTCAAATCTGTCATGCACTAAAGTTTTCGAATTTACACGTTCACCAGTTACTAATTGAGGATTTTGTGTTCGTCATGAATCTCATCGGATAATGTTCCCAGGTCATCACCACAAGCAATCTCGCGCCTTTGTAGATCGGATGGAGTTTTGCAGAGATACGATTGGTAACAGTTTGCTAAGCGAGGCTTGGTTCGTCGCAGGTGAGATCGAAACCGGAGACAAGTCGTTTATTGCACAACATGTCTAACTACTGTGTACCTTAAATCGTTCGCAAGAATTCAAAATTTACGTCCTCCACCTTCCGTTTTCGCAATCATTCATGTATCTCGTTTCCATAACACTTCATGTCACATCACTACGAATTGTGTGAAATGACCATGCCATGGTTCTTGTCATCGATCGTCAAAGAATCGTCCACGCGTCATTCTGGTCAGACTCCATAAATTCTAACTTAAACCGTCGTAAACATCACAAATGTGAGGCAACCGACCGTAAACACCACCACCATTGCATTAAACAAAGAAGAATACGTCGAAGAAGGATATGATATCAACTTTGACCCACTTATTGAGGAATAGAAGGTGACCACTTAAAACTGGATTGTTGACTGCTGTGGCACAACTCTTCAAAACTCCAAAAACAGTGTTGAACTACCTTTGATTTCGCTGTTTCTTTCTCTGCTGCCAGCCTATGACTGCAGATGTGAGAAAGGAAGTTTATCGCCTTTTCCAAGCAAGAAGATAACTTCATTTTAATGCAGAACAGGATCCATTATATATCTAGAAGGATAATAAGAAAGTCGATCTCAGTATGAGTAAGATTTTGCTGGATTCCACATGTGGAGTCGTGGGCACTGAAAAGAACTTCTGGTGCCTTGTGTAAAAGAGGACTTTAGCAGTTTTTGAACTGATCGATTATTTTCGTTTTCCTAGTTCCTTCGTGGTGCTCATTGTGTCCGTAATTGCAATTTCGCTTTGAAAACCCAAAACCCACTTTTGAAAAAGCACCTTTCCTAAAGGATGAAATCTGCCGAATAAGACTATTAACAATTAACTTTGAGATTCAACAAAGTTTCATCTAGGTTGAGATGAACTTCAACAACAAGAGAGCACCGAATGTTGAACTGAAAAACGTTTTTTTTCATCTCTACAGTAATTTGTCAAAAAATATGATAAAATGTATCAGAATATCTCGATGTGACGAAAATGGCCCTAATCCAACTAGTTTAGCCATCACAGATCTCGTTAGGCAAACATTGTGCCTACGCTACTTACTGAGCAAGTTGTTTCCGTGACTATTCTTTACATTGGTTGTAAACCGCTTCTTCAGCGATGAGGCAGCATGCATTTTGTTGAGCAAAGGGTAAAAGGATAAAGGATGAAGCTCTCGACGTTGATCAATCCCTGAGGGATGCGCCATGCATTCGACTTCATCAAGCATCGTTTGAATGTGATTGAATGCTTATCTGGCTTTTACAATGACTCGCGGTGGCCTAGCGATGTGTGGAGGCAATGCTGCTAGCCTCCCAGACAAATCTGGTGCCAATTTACCGACCCAGAGAGATGGAAAGCTTGGTTGGCCATGGGTGCGGTGATCGATTTCACGTGTGTGCTGCAAGGCGCCTCTAACCACTATGCCAGACACGCCCCTTGAGCAAAAGGGATGGGAATAAATATCACCCGCTAAGTATCTTACATAGAACTTGAAGAGAAGTGTGTCAAAAAAGCCAACTTGCTGTTTTGTTGCTTGTTTCTTGTTTCACACTGTTTCACTGTATAAATCGATTAGTTCTTAAATGGGCAACTTTGACTCTAAGATTAACATTGTTTATGTTCTTTATGAATTATAAAAATAGCTAGGGAATCAGGAAAAAAGTAAAGATGAAAATGGAACAGTTAGCGATAAATGCTATCATTTGCTTCAAAAAAAAAGCAAGTGAAAACGATGACCTTCTTTACTGACAAAGATGGAATAATCGCAACTAACACTTAGTGGCTGGAACATAACCCAACTACTCTCACCTAATGAAGCTCATCCCCGTATATCTCGCAAAATCTTTCTATCTCTGAAAAAAGCCGAAATTGAAGAAAAGAATAGCAAGGACGTTCGAAATCTCTTCGGAGCTATTTTGCAATTGTACTCACCACAAGACTTTAGAGCTTTTCGTAAGAGCAATTTCTAAAAATATGCTTTAATTGTGAAGCTTGTCATGTGCAGTTTATTGAAACTTCTTTTCGAAGTTTTACCATCTACCAATGTGTCATCGGAGTCGTGCTGTAATTTTCCACTCTTTCTTAACAATGAGCCGCTGCATTCCGACGACAGTTACTATTGTCATGAATATCTAAATAGCAATAAAACTTGAAGAGCTAAGGTGCTGCATTCGCGGAATCTCGCTGAGGGTTTCTCTTCATTTTCTAATGACTTATTCGCTTGCTTTTTGTGAACCGAGAAAAGAGCAACATCTTTTCTAGATATTTTGTAATACTTAGTCTTCTATAGATTTCCTTGACATGTGGCTAAAATCGTTAGCAGCTAGGAACTTCTAAGATGCGGGTGAATCCAGGTGATGGGATCCTTGTCCTTTCTGGAACAAAATCACTTATTTTCCCTGTTTACGCCTAATCGTTTCAATGGATATGTCTATAACAGTTCATATATATACGTAGACTGTATTTTATACGACAGTTCAATTAAAACTTGTAATAAGGAAGAACAGTGTTCTCCAGAAAAAAAGGATGCACTTCTTTTTTGGAAACACTACAAATTACGAAACAAATTCACCTTTGATATTACCTCACAGCGATTAAGCAAGATTGCAACACGATGAGACTTTTGAGAAGCTGCTGCTTGAAATTGTCGTGGTCCAGTTTTCTTCATTGACTCATTGACAAAGTTGTGTTCAACTTCGCGATCGAACAAAAAAAGATGAGAGTACGGTGTAAAACAAAGGAAGTACATTCTGCGCCATCTCTTCGCTCAACGAACATCTGCATCCACATGAATCATGAATAGCGAGCATGTATTCTACTACTCAGCAAATATAAGCATCTTCAAGAAAAAATTCTCGTACAGTTTCCTTGCCTCATAAGTAGTTATTCTTGTTGTTTGCTGACAACGGCTTCATGAATGCCGCTCTGCAACGGCTGGGGCCAAGTAGGTGCTCTTTACAGTCATCGAGTGTTCCGCTTTTGACTTACTTTCTACTTCTCGATCTAGTTTAAGGACATTTTTGTTGCGAAAGCAGAATGCGCGGTGTCAAATACCGTTAAACGAAATGCATCTACTAAAACTGATGATCAGCAAAGAGGTCTGGTGAAGGAGACAACTACCACATGAGGATTTCCATTCATTGCTGCTCGAAAGTTCAGACTGTTATTCGTTATTGTGTTTTTGAACTTTTCTTTGTTGCTACCTGTTGACAACCTTATCATATGACGAATAAGAATGGCAAATCTAGAGCTATAAAGCGCAAATTTCTAAACCGTTTGAGGGAGTAGGGAGTAGAAGTTATTGACGGTCTACATGGATCCGGAAGGATTCACACACGAAGACTATACTTTCGAAAATCATTCATCCACTACTTGACAGGCAGAGTTTGTTCGGCTCAAAGAGAATATCTGCTCGGCTTACGTCAACGGGAATAACTTCAAGAAAAATCACAATGTTATAACTTTTATTTAGTACTTATTCTTTCTTTATGGCAGGATACAATGTGAAACACAATCGCAAGGATGCTGAGATATGAGTAAAAGTACCTCAGATGGGCTTCAAACATGCGACTAACCATGCCGGTAAAAGTAAAGGCTATTATATTGATGTTATGGATTTCTCAGATCACACCACAGCGTTGGTTTCATAATATTTCTTTTCGGAATAGCAATGGAAGGAAAGTCAGGAAGCACAATCCTAAAATTACGACAGACAACGATTCTTTGTTACGTGATCAAGCTTGTTGTGGAAAACATCGATGAGAAACACCATGGGCACATTAAAAAAATTTTTTAAAAGTCAAGAGTAAAAACAATCGGAAACTTCTGTCTCTTGAGAGAGCCGAATGGAGCTGCCTAACCAAGGTAGGCTAATTTTGCAAAGCTGCGCAAAGAAGTGCTAGAAATGTTCGGGAAGAAGAGAATCACGGTAATGACTAAAGTAGAAACCAATGGCATATGCTCATTGGAACACCGTGGAACGCTCATTAGGCGACCATGACTATACTCCCGATGCCCAAACCGAGCAATAATTAAATTCAGTGGAACAGTGGAGAAGGTTATTGTTCTCATTGCCTGCCATCTCACGCAACCATACGGAGCATATTTTTAGAAGTTTAACATGTATTTCAATTAATTAGTGATCTCAAAACTGCCGATCCCGATAGGAGCACACTTGAATATTTGGAAAGCGTCAGGAAAAAATATTTTCGGTTGCGTTGGCTTGGACTCTTAATCACTATTTATTTAGGGAAAATGTTCGAGGGGCAATGGAAAATGGTCAGAACAATTTTGATGCTAGAGAGAGAGAGAAAATCTACAACATAATTCTCGGTTTTCTGGTTCTATCCCTCGCTTGCTGCTTCTCTAACTTGATGACAGAGAATAGGACTCAATTATGAAATTGATATCTATAGCCAGACTACAAAATGTTATGTTTTTTAAACCTGTTCAATAGACCTGAAAACTTTTTCTAATATTATTGAAATAAGATTTCTCACAGAAGTCTTAAATAATCACTCCGTCCCTAGACAGTATGTGAATGGCATTTGTGGTCACCATTATATCTGTAGATGGGTCTTAATATGCGATATTTTTCGTCGTGAACATCTTCATAAGTACAGAAGCTGGAATGCTCCAAAAGAGGACTGCAATTTAGTGGCCGGTTGTTAAGTTATGTAATGAGAAAATCGCTGATAACATAGTTCTTCTAAGTAACTCAAATTTGGTAGAACATCGATGAAATAGCGAAGAAACAGAGAGCATTCGGTTACTCGTCCACCAATCCGACTTTGCACTTTTTCTACCTTAACCTAAGCCGTAGAAATTTGGTGCTAAATCAACAGAATGAATAATCAAGACAATAATCATTGCTAAACGTGCTATTAGAGGGAACGGGAGCCTAGAATCTGAACGTTTTCGGAACTAAATAACCTTCTAAGAATGCGCCATGCATTCGACTTTAGTAAACATGGCTTGAGGTTATTGAATGCATATTCAGTTAATAGAATAACATGCAGTGGCCAATAAGTCATTGCTGCTATCTTCACAGACAAGTCTGGCCCCAAATTGACGACCCCACGGAGATATAGGGTTTGGTGAGTGCAGGGTTTTAGGGGCAACAGCCACGTGTTTTATTGCGATGCGCCTCTAACCACTGCGCTATACGCTTCCCTCTCGTAGGATATTGATTGGAAATGAGAGGCACTCAGGAATTGAAAGCAATGTCGGAGCAGAAATGCTGTCAAGATACAATGCAGATAGCACGAATTTGTTTTATTGGGCAGTCAAACTTTTTTAAAAGCACTATAAACGAATAATATGGTGTTCTCCTCTCTTTTTTTTTTGGGCGCAGAACCTGTTAGGAACGTTGGTGCGTGATAGTCACTAATGAAGGCTTTAATGAATTCCGGTCGTAGTACCACTCGTCCGCTGATAAACGAGAATACGATGTGGTGGTTTTTATGGCTCTGTCAGAGACGTTTCTGTTAATTTCTTTCCTTCGCCGTCTTGTAACATTTTATAACTTATTTCTTTACAAAGCTCATGTTTTCTCAGTGTTTTCCTTGTAGCCGCATTCGGCATTTCGACGTATTCCCCTGCTATCAGGCATCGATTCATGGCTGGCCGAATTCATCACCAATATTTGCACAATGCATGTGAGAAAATGTCGTCCCACATCGATCATTCATTCCCATTTCGATCGATACCTTAGCTTCATTTCAACTACTCGTATTCCGTGCTTTATTGACAAGTACATGCTTGGTTGTTCCTTTATTCTTTATTCACAAAAAAGCTGACTTTTCGGCAGACTTCACCTTCTCCAAAGCCTAGAAAGGTCAAGTTAACCGCAACCTAGTGGGTCAAACACCTCCATAACCACAACAGAAAAATCAAGAAGCTTAAATTTCACTTGCACTGTAAACGAAGGATGAGTATTAGATATTATTATTCCGTTACTCAATAGAGTAAAATGTGCGTAGCAAGCAATACGTGTGGTTTTCATGTTCAGAAAGAAGTTCTAGAATTTCTGAGTACTTTAGGATACAAGTAATCTTTTAAAACTCAGTCATCAAATATTCCAGGTGACCATAAATATTCGATCTATTCTCATTTCATCGCAAATTTCCCACAGTGAATATTTTTCTTCTTCCCCACTTCTTTCCTCGGATGTTTTAGCCCATTGTGCAGCCACTGCCCTAATCAGATGCCGAATATTTTATTGAAGTAGAATATTTAAATGATACTAACATACTTAGATTGTTTATTCATACAAATCCTCCCAAAGGTTTACCGCCTCATCGTGGCTGAGAGGTGTTCCTGGGTGTCGGTCTGCGATGTACAGCGGTGGATTCATTCCCTGGCAGGGTCTCTCAAGCTGGAAAGGAGTCCGGCATTTCCATTAGGATGTCTAGCTAAGAGAAAGCGAATACCAAGATCTGCCACCGTCCTGGTATCAATGTCGCATGGTGGCAAATCTCCCTCTGATCCACAAGGGCTGCGACTGCCTGTGGTGGTGAAGACCTGGGGCAGACTTTGACCAGGCTGACCTCGGCACGCCAGGGAACCACAGCGGCTTAACCAGCAAATCTCCGAAAAATGGAGATTATGCTGGAGCCTGAGCAACCAGTGAGGTGGGACCATTCAAGTATCAAGTATTCGTATAAATATGCTCCGATATCCTCTAATATTCGGCGTAGTTACAATTTGAACTGGTCAACAAAAGAATTTAATTAGTCACAGCAATACAAAATTGCAGATAGGCTCATTGTTGTTTCCAAGCTGCGTTTGTGAAACCACTGCAAGTTTCAAGAAAAAAGATGGAGCGAAATGCTAAAATAGTGGATTTGGCTCAAAAAATATTTAATCTTCTGGATAAACAATAGTCATCGTGATTTCCATCTCGTCACCATTTCTGTCATTGCTTAATCCTATGAGTTTTTGTCCCTTAATTTTAACCTCCAGGGAATCAATCAGCGCCTTTCATCTTCTATTTTCCTCTTCCTACTGATCTACTACGAATTTCATTTTTTCTTTTTCGTTCTTCTTTGATCATATCCGCTGAGTTCGAGTTGGGCTTTTGAAAAATTTGGAAGCTAGCACTAAATTATCTCACAACTATAATTTCTATTGCAAATATTAGTGCGAAGAAAAATTTGATGAGAAATGTCCTATACAATTGACGAATGGGAAGCACCCAAACACGAGGCGAAAAATGAAGAGCAAGTGTAGGAATGTCTTGTTGACGTTTCTAGAAAAGGAACGATCGCGTTCTGTTCTGAACCTTCGAGCGTTTTTGGCGATGATGTTGAAGAGAATGGCGCCTGTCCAGGAAGCTCGCAGAACGAACAAATAAAACCGAACGGCTAATTTTTTGTCCGGGCGTCCTCAAATGTTTTTCGGCTTTCGTCGTTTACATTCTAAATTCGTCTTTCGCTTTGTCAGCTTCTATTTCATGTTTTCGCAACGCTTTTTTCTCCAGTTGTAGACTTTGATTTCACTTATTACTTTTTTTTGGATGAAATTGTTTATGTTGACAATCCTAAATCCCAGTTGCATTTTAATAAACAAGTCTAACGACCCTAATCTGCGTTTTCCGAATAGTAACCTTAACAACTCTGGATGGTCCGTCATATAAGCTTACATGACTCAGTGATTAGAGGAGCCCTGTAATACACAGGAGGTCTTTGGTTCGATACCGTTCCCAAGGCCCATTAACCCTCCATCATCAAGAGTCGACGAGTTGTTAGCAGACTTGTCTGGAGGAATCGCAGCATTGACTTGATACGTCGGTACGTCACCGGAAGTCATAATGCAAGCCAGATGTCCGTTCAACCACCTCAACGATAGCACGAATAGATTATTTCCTGGGATTGATTATCGCCAACTTCTTTATCCTTCCCCAGTATTTTTGTTGAGTTCCCTGTTCCTCATCGGTCGCAATAAATTTAGGGTTACTGATAAGAGATATTTGCGACAGCACGACTCATACATGAATCACAAGTGGCCAAAAATATCTTACCTACCTATGCTACCAGCGAACTTCCTCAATTAGAGTAAAAACTCCTGGAGTCTGAAGATCTTTACCAACAAAGCCCAAGTCTCCTAATTCTTCCACAACGAATGCGTCTTTCGGTGACTTTTTCAATCTTTCTTCTTTACAACTCGTATTTGGGTCTGCAGTGCCGATGAAAAAGCTGGATTTAGTTCAACAAGACAGTAGACTGTCTCCCCTTGTGTCGCACATGCTTGTCATTGTCGAACTTCCGTTAGAAATTGTCTTAAACAATCGATTTTTTTTTCTAAGAGGTGTTAAAATTTTAAAGAAAAAAAGTGAAAGTAATATTTCTATATATCTCTTTGAAACAACAGAGTAATGCTTTTTCATAAGCCCTCCATAGGCTCGACTAAAAATTGCCCGAGTTATCAGAAAACTGTCAACATTTATCAAAAAATCAGCGCTATTTCTGCGACTGGAGCAGACGTGTCTTTTGCTTCCCATCAGTTCTCCGTATTCGCTACAGTACAATGCTTTAGTATTCCATAAAATTTTATTCTCGTCAACAAATTTGCTTTTTCGCAGTATTTTGATAGGTATTGATTTCCTGATGTTTCTACAACGATGATTCCTAAAAACGAATTCCGCCGTCAGAGATTTTTCCGCCCGTATGAGTCAAACTGGTAACGCCTTTTTTTCTTCACACTTTCACACGCGCATACCACGTCCATCCGACAATTCAATCATAAGCCCAGGTGCCGCTTACAGTTTCCGAAACGTATTTTGTATTCCTGTGCTAGTTTTCAATTTTTCATATACTTTCACTTGTTCTCATTGAGTCACTCTTACTACTCGAATATCGACCATTTATTAAGGAAGAAGGCTCGTGTAGTACAACGGTTAGAGTTGTCCTAGAATATACACAGTCGCTAGTTCGTACCCCTGATCCGGACTCACAAAGCCTTCCATCCTTCGGGGAACGGCAAACTGGTAACAAACTTGTCTGCGAGGGTGAGCACACTAACTTGAACCATTGGCACTAAAAAATGCTTGTATAGGCTAGATATGCATTCAGTCACTAATGCTGTGCTACGAGTAGAATAACTGCACAGCGCATCTCTAATAGATTGATCAACTATAGCACTTTATCACTTTTCTCTAGTATGAAGTGAGCATCAAAGTATTTCAGCCTTTTTTGCATCAGAGGGTTTTCGTATGGATAATCATATTTGAAATACAACGCATCTTAAGAAAAAAATGATACGTGGGCGTGTTTAACTCTCTAGTGTTCGTTTACCCCACATATTTGCCTTTCGCGTGTGGCGCAGTGGTCGGAGGCGCTCTGAAAATCAGACTTGTCTAGGAGTATAGCAACACTGGCTCGCTATATCGATAGGCCACCACGAGTCATTGTGAAGTCCAGATACGCATTGAATCACCTCCAAACGATACTTAATGAAGCCGAATTCATGGCGCATCTCTGTGGAATTGATCAACGCCGAGAGCCCTATCCTTTTATCCTTTTATCCTTTTATTCGTCCTTCGCGAATACCATAGATGGTCAAATTTCAGATGAAATCACAAAACTTCGAAACATTTTATCGCTTTTCATTATATTTTCATCGACTGTGTTTTAAGCGATGTATCATCTATTTTTCTAAATATTTAGAACCCCCGAATTATAACACAGTGTTATTATATCATATTTTACTTTACAACACATCTCCTCATTTGGTGCTTGGATCTTTGATGACTTATTACACAATACTTAGCTTGATTATTCGGAATTAGTGAGCTCTGTGGTGGTGACGTTGTACAGAATGTCACTCGATGGCACAGTACCACTAATTACATCCTGAATCTAGGCGTTCCTCAGAGTCCTCACTAACACCACATTTCATGGATTCATGTCGAACTTCTGCTTGAAACATAATTTTTTTTTATTTTTATGCGACCCGTCCTGACGTCTATTCTGCGGATTCCAGCACTTCTCATATTCGATTCGTTTCCTTGCATCCATTGTCCACGAAGATCTTCCAACTTTCACGTGTAGTCTCTCAGCTAGTTCTATTGTTCTTTTGCCATCAGCAATCATCCGTCAACGGGATTGGTCTGGGGAACCCAAATCGGCATTGAACCCAGTTAAACTGTGGCTTAGCTATAATCACAATCTTAACCCTTTTATTTACTGCCTTTTTCTTTTTAATGGCAGGCTATGTTGCGAAATATAATTCGTATATAATACTGAGAAAAGGCTAGTATAATGTATAACCCTGCCATTAAAAAGAAAATGGTAGTAAATAAAAGGGTTAAGATTTCACATGTAGCTTCGGTTGCTGCTTGAGGATTTTCATTTCGTCTTGAATGTCGTACAATGCTGATCGAGCATTTCTACCTGGAGTCCTAGTATAGCCGTGCTAGAGCATTGCCAATTGGATTGCGGACAGTGATTTTCACCGAGAAAGTCCGGTACCAGTTTTACGATCTCGGAGGGATGAGAGGCCAAATTGGCGGCGTGCCGAATCGAACTAGCACCATGTGCGTGATGGCAGACATCATTACTCCTGTGCCATCCGTCTCCCATTTCAAATATAGGAACGGTTAACTGCTTATTTATTTAATTAGTTGCCGTAAACCGTATTTCGTAGTTGCTATTTCAGCGAAATGGCTTGCGAGCAACAAATATGTGTGAGCATATCTCTATACCATTGATTACTCCTAGTTCTTATTTCTTATCTTTTTCCTACAAATCGATTCTGTAACGCGTCAATGGTTATTCTGCTCATGATCGTGCACCTAGTAGGTGTTTGCTTAGTCAATGATGACGACGTGTCGAACCGGAATTTCCGGGCCGTGACGAATTCCCCCACGCAACACTGAGTCACATCATTCTATTATTCTCGTGTGAAAGGTCCCATAACACTTAGAAACAATTTTTTCTGAATAATGAAGTAGTGGCAAAAGGGACTTAGGATGTTATCTTTAAAATAATCTAAACTAATCCGATCGTAATCTTTAACACTCAGGGTCCGAGGCTGGTTTATCGCAAACTGCTGGTGATTGTTCGATAGCTAGGACACTCAACGAGTTGAAAACGTGATCGGCTCATAGATAGGACTTGTGCCTTCTTAACAGTAAGTATGGTCTTTTAGAACTACAACTTCATTTTTAAAGCCGTTTAGAAACCTAAATTTCCAAGGGAATTGAAAACGAAATTTAGAAACCTAGATTTTTTAAGCGTTTCCCAAACAAACAAAAATCTTTATGGTGGTGAACGCGTTACTCCCCGGAAAGGATAATAGCGCGTTCGTTCCCCACCATAGACACCTGCGGTCCAGAGTTTTGCAAATATCTCAGCAACGTTGTGGTTGTATTTCGCTTAGTAACCTGCCATGGAAATTATAGAAGGCAGAAAACAAAACGTTAAAAATCTTTATTTTTTAAAATTCAAAAAGACATCCCATCGGCCATGAACATAAACGACGCATTTTGGGACATCATAGTGTCCCAGTGGGCGAAATATCTCTTGCTCAATCGCCTCCATTTGCGAAATACGAGCCACTGTGAGAACCGTGACAAACATAAGCCTTCTAGGTTCCGAAAAGTTATTCGTTTTGGCAAAATAAGAAATTCGTATTAGTGAATATCTGTGGGCTCTATTAGTCCTTATCTTAACTAATAAAGTTTACTTTGAATTGGGATATCTCGGTTTAAACTTTGAAGCGGCTGTTACTTTCGCATCATGTGAGTGAAAGTCAGCTCATGTTGGTCCCTGTTTGTTCCAAAAGGTGCCTTCATCCTTGACTGAACTCTTGTTATGGTGTAGCCGACTTTCAGCTTTGTACTTTACTTTGCTTCAACCTCTACTTGTCTTCGTTTTACTCCTTTAAAGTGAAAGAGTCACATCTATCACCCACTCAATACGGTTGCTTTCCATCAATAACTGGACGACTTTCGGGAAACGGTGAGCGTCTGAAGAAACTTTTTCCTATGAATTAAAAATTTAGGTCCCAGGATCGACTTTCTCTTAACCTCGGCATTGGAATATGAATGTGTCGTTTTCTTGTTCAGCAATCGAGAGGTTTTTGAACAGCATACATTTACTTCCATAGAAAAAGTCGTCAACCACATGCGACTATAATCAGCTGTTCTAAACTTCCTCATTGGAAGTCACGAAAAAGCGGCTCTGAAGAAGGCGATACTGCCGAAACGTCAGCTAGCGTTGTATTGTATTGCGTTTTTATAAAAATTTAGGTTTAGAGTTTCTTTCTTTGGGGCTATGAAAGTATTTGATTGAGCATATTATTTGTCAATTTGATCTTTCAAGTCTTTGGAGGAATCGAAATTCTCCGAAACGTTAGCCATCTGAAACAAATGTGATCGTAAAAATGTTGTGTCTGCTCATCAAAAATACTATTAAGTCACTGATCAATACCAAGGTCAATAGGAATTCCGTTCTGGGAATTATAATTTACCATTGACTACAGTTTCTTAACCTTTCTTGATGTTTCACCATTGAAAATAATCAGTTATCGATCGAACGAAAAGAAAGATTTATGATAAAAGATTGTTACTTAAGCGGTACAGTGAGTAACATAAGGTTTCCTGAACCACAGACTGGAGTTCTAGACGTTTTTGAGTCGAATTTTTTGTTATTATGTTTACAAATTTAATACCAACAACAACGACCTCTCAATAATTCATTGTTAATCTTGTATCGCCTGGTCGTTGCGCAAAATATCCCTAAAATTCCAGGATCGACTTCCTATTAACCTCGGCATTGGACTGTAAATGTGTCGTTTTCTTTCTCAGCAGTCGCGAGGTCTTTATTCAGCACACGTTCACTTCCTTACAAGGAAAACACATGCAACACAACCGTAGCTGACGTTTCGGTATAATCGCACTGAGGAAGAGCTTGAAAAAGGCAGTCGTCAGCCATGTGCGACTCTGATCAGAGGCTCTTGCTCAGTGGAAGGCACGTAAAAACGGCTCTGAAGAAGGCGAACCTGCCGAAACGTCTGCTACGATTGCGTTGTATGTGTATTATTGTATGGAAGTAAACGTATGCTGTTTGACATCACATCTCGCGATTGCTGAGAGAGAAAACGACACATTTATAATCCACAGTATTTATTGCTATAACCCTCTTACCACTGTCTGATAGTAGTGATCCTTAAAAAGAACTTTTCTCTTTACCCCAGAAACACTTTGTTCACCGAATAATAAACGAATGTTGTTAAGCTACGAAAATGAAAATGATAAAAAAGGAATATGAGGAGATAAATAACAGTACCAAAGCGGATTTCGCCTTCCTCAGAGCCTGGAAGGGTCAACTTGACAGCAATCCATTTGGCCAAACACCTCCATAGCCAAACAGAGAAAACGATAAATCAAGATTTCAATCACATTTAGCATAGCTCTGCACACTCACCGCTTTCTATGAGTCTTCCACTGAGTATGTCGCGTGAAGACCGACCGCACAGAATTCACATGGAAGCGTAATGTGCCCCTCCCATCAGAATAACAGGTTTATGTACTGTCCAATATCGCGCGTGATAACGAGGCATTCTTCCCTGCAGTTCATTTTCGGATTCTTGGAATTAATCCAGAATTCCTCTAGAGTTTTGCGCGCTTGTGTTCAAACGATTCACAGCAGGATAAATAATGAGCAAAGAAATTCAAGGTTGAGCGTGCTAGGAGGCATAACACTCCCTGACGGTGCGCGCTCGTTATTAGAATTGGGACCGAGTTTCTCACCATCTGAACCTATTGCTAAGGTAACCTTGCGTAGGGTCGCATGTAGTTTACATGAGCTTCAAGATAGACTCCGCAAAAAAATAGGGATGAAGTGCAAAATAGGTGCGAACAACAAAAAGTAGGGGCAATATCAGTACCACCATTTCCTCAACCGTTCTTTAGACAACAAGAGCCCATTAATGAAGTTGATGTTAAATTTCGGATGTTTACGAATAAAACTTTCAAAGTCCTTAATCACTATCGCCCTAAAAGATACTGCTCCAACCTCACTGAAATACAAAAACGTGGTATGCGGGAGGTACGAGAGCTGATAAGATCAAAAAACATAAGACTATCGGTTAGTGATAAGGGTGGAGAATTCGTTGTAATTCCCCAACAGTTAGATATTGAGATAACGGAAAAGCACCTTAAAGCTGCTTCCCTTTATCGTCCGTCGTCCGAGAAGGAATTTAAAAGTCAATACCGAAAGTTAAACAACGAATGGGTTAAAGTGGCAAGAGCGGCAGGGTTAAAACCATCAGTTATCTCTCATCTCAAAGTTGACTTACCAACATGTCCTGTGCTGTACTTATCAAAACCCATAAGTTAGTATCCAGCGATGATCTCGTGTATACCGATCCATCGTTATTTAAGGTTAGACCTACCATTAGCTGCTTAGACGGGCCAATGGATAGGATAACGTGGTTAATAGCCCTAATACTTACTTAGTTGTTGAAGTACATTCCAGCTCA
>UYYA01004308.1:0-125011 GCA_900624975.1 Angiostrongylus costaricensis
GCACCAAGTTTAACTGCATTATCACCACGTATAAGGTCATGAAAAGGTTATGGTGGAACCATTTTTCGCTCAAACGGGATCTTCAAAAGTCAGCTAAGTTGGGGCGGAGTGAAAATGTTGAAAGCATCCACTTTTGAAAACGAACGACTGTGGTTCGCTTTCCACGATGACGATAGTGGCGTTGGTGTTTCTATTATAGTCAACTGCTTCCGTTGTCAAATGTGAAAATTCCCACAATTGAAGTGATTTCGATGATCCCTCATGGATGAACCTTTTCGTCAATACTCTCACTTCTTCCTGTTACTCGAAAAAAAGGATAAGGTGAAAGAAATTATCGTCTTTGGCTTTGGCCAGACTTTGATAAAATATCGTGGACTATATTACTATGCGACTGGCATGCTCCTCAACTGATCTCTTTTGTGATTCGGTCATTTGGTCTCAGAACGGTTGCCCACTATCTAACGGTGTCGACATCGAAGCGTCATATGAACCGAACAACTTTCTCTTCGTTCTTGGGTTCTAACATAGTCTTCCGTGGTTTTCGCTATGGTTCCTGGAGAACGAAAATACCTAAGCTTGTGAGAAAGGTTATTCCTGACAAGTAACAATTTCTGCTTGCCATTTGTTTCCTATTGGGTTCTCAGACGAAAAGAACGAACTTCCTCTTAGTTTGGGTGACTGCAGACGTAATGAACACTCTGAAGTCTCGCTACATTCCGGAACACTCTTGAACCACAGCATAGCTGTTCAGGATTTGTTTTATCAATATCCGTTAGAACACTGCAGCGTTTGACAAAAAGCAATTTTACAAACAGGTTTTGCTAGGAGGAATCTGAAGCTTCCAGAATACATAGTTGAAGCGTTTTTTATTACAGCAAGATGCACGACTTTGTATGTGTTAACAGTTTTGATGGCATTAAGAACTGATTTTATCCAAAAAATTTATCTGGAAATAAAAAGCGTTGATTGCAGAAACATCCAGAAAATCCGCTTTTGGCAATAAGACCACATATCGTGGAAAATTATAATGAACTCTTACATTCAAGCACCTACCTATGGTGATTCCCCGCAACGGTTTACCGCCTCATCGTAGCTGGGAGGTGTTCCAGGGCGTCGGACTGCGATGCACAGCGGGACGATTCGTCCCTCCGGTAGGGTCTCCCAAGCAGAGGAGTCCGGCGTTTCCATCAATAAGCCTAGCTAAGAGTAAACTAATACCGGGATCCACCACCGTCCTAGTATCGAAGTCGCATGGTGGCAAATCTCTCCCTGATCCGCAAGAGCCGCAGGTGCCTATGGTGGTGAAAATCTGGGGCAGACTTTGGCCAAGCCGTCCTCGGGATTCCGGGGAGCCATAATGGCTTAACTCTGGAGGCATTCTGGATTAATTCCAGAAATGCAAAAGTGAACCGCAGGGAAGTATACCTCATTATCACGCGTGATATAGGGCAGTATATAAGACTACTATTCTGATGGGAGGGGCACATCATGCTTCCATGCGATTTCTGTGCGGTTGGTCTCTATGTGACATACTTAGTGGAAACCTCATAGAAAGCGGTGAGTGTGCAAAGCTGTGTTCAATGTGATTGAAATCTTGGTTTCGAGTTTCTTTGTTTGGTTATGGAGGCGTCTAGCCGAGTAGATTGCTGTCAACTTGACCTTTCCAGGCTCTGAGGAAGGCGAAATCCGCCGAAACGTCAGCTTATTCGTGAATAAAGAATAATAACACCTCGCGTTTGCTCTACAAAAATAGGAAGAAAATTACTTGATCAATGCCGAGGTTAATAGAAAGTCGGTTGTGGGAAAATCGAAACAATTGCTCGAATGAACAGTCTTATATTACACCTGATGCCACTTATTTATTTATAATCTTTTTTATAAATATAATTCATGTGTGATCTGCTCATACTTATTCAGCGCTTCACATACAAAAAATTGGACGCTAGCCGTTAAACGGGATCATCGCGGAAACAAAAGTCCCATTCTCTGAAATAACGGTTATCATTTTATCATTATATTAAACTAATGGATGAAATCCTAAGTCTTCCACGCGTACAGTTTTAGAAAAATCAGAGCTTTCCTTCGATTCCATAACAGAGAGAATGGCCTGCAACCGACTCCGAACCAATGACTAACGATAGTCTTCTAGGCACGTCTATCACAAATCGTGTATCGACCCGTGGTTATTGGAGCATCGGACGTGCCCAATGTGCAAGGCGGATATCTTGAAGTATTTTGGATATCAGGTAGCTCGGTTACCAGTAG
This sequence comes from Angiostrongylus costaricensis, assembly GCA_900624975.1. NCBI lineage: Eukaryota > Metazoa > Nematoda > Chromadorea > Rhabditida > Metastrongylidae > Angiostrongylus > Angiostrongylus costaricensis. The sequence goes on from UYYA01004308.1 coordinate 2,266, forward strand.
TGTCTCCTATTTAGAATATATGGTGATTATTAATAAAATATAAGCGGCGCTATTGCAAACTTCCCGGACCATTTGGAAATCATCCATATGGCTCCCTTACCACAATTCTCTTATCATCTGCCACTCTTTGTTCCTTTTCCTTAGATAACAACTTAAGTTTTGGCTAAATCGTTAATCATTCTGCGCATCAGCCATATTTGTATTTGCATTTAACACCGAAGTCACCACCGAAAAACGCCGTGCCACACCAACTCGGAAAAAGATGGAGTGAATCGGATGCAATGAAGCAGCGCTCGAATAGGACTTTTGTCGGGGGAGCTCAGCCATGGCATATGGGCGGGTAAAACTACAGCAATTTATCAACCGGACAGTGATGTTCTCCCAGCTACACTATGCAAATGTATTCTCAACTTCGCCACATTGTTTTCAAGCGGGCACATTTTGTGTTGTTAGTATGACAACAACGAAAGAGTAATTGAGGCTTGAAGGAAGGAAACAAATGGATTCGCTTTTTGTTTGCTTCATGTATTTAATTATTTGACCAAAGCTTATTTGTAAGAGGAAATAAGTCACATGACTGAAGTAAGCGGACTTGAAATAGGACTTTATTTCCTCTGTATAATTCCCTAGTGGTGGGGTTATTTTTAAGATATTGAGAAGTGAAACGACACAAGTATCTTTCCGATTGAGTTACTGATCAACTATTCCGTTTCACTTTCAAGGTGTCCACCAACGGCGGTGGAGATGCTTCACGTGTGGGAGCCGATCGGGATCGAGAAGAGTCACCAGAACCGCCTAGTTCCACAGAAAGTAACGCCGCCTATACTTTTCCACCGACTCAGGATCTTCAAGATGCATTTCATTTCACACCGAATACCTCACCACAACTGGTAAGTGTGAGAACTAAACGACAAAGATCAGAGAGACTTAGAGTGGTTGGAAAAGGTGGATGAAGTGGACTATTTGTTTTCCTTTTCTATCTATATAATTACGTGTACTTTGTGTTTTTTGCCATCACAAACTAGAAATAGCTCACATATTTTCGTAATTAACTGCAAGCGTTCGCAGTAACATGACGCACCATATTCGACGACCTATTTCGACTACATCCACATCCGATAAGCAGTTTTAGCCATACCGTATCCCCAATTTATTATTAGACATTGGGTTTTCTAACACAAGAAAAAGAACTGAAAGTCTCGGTACAAGCTTTTAGGTGAAAATGAGAGTAATATGGATTTTCAACCTCAAGACAAACAAACTGTGAGATGGAGACAAAACACTTTGTAAAATAGCTCTGACATCTAATAAAATAATAACGTAGGACATAAATTTTTTTCATGTGATATGTTACTGGTTATTTATAGGTTATGAGCGCTAATAGTGCGAAAGCGTTCACGATCGTTCCCCTTACGGTTCACTCGAAGACTTTACCACCAATAATGAACTCCGAACAAGGCACCAGTAGAGGTTTGATGATCATACTCATTCTTTCTTCTCTATAGGTCATCGTTTTCATCTTTACAGAACAAGTACGTCTTCATTACACTTTTGCACACCTGCGCGTCGAATCCTGGCACAATAAATCCTTCAATTCCGCAACTTCTCTACACGAAATGTTTCTGTATAATAATAATACCGACATCGAGAAAACAATCTGAATCTAACTAATACTGTAGTATTCGTTCACACATATAACATTCGCGACGATAGTCTAATTGTGGGTGGTCGTCGCGCTGAACAAATTTTCTTGCCGAGTACTGTGCGCATTAAATTCAATGCGCACGGTCTTTTGTGCCACCCCTAAAGAAGCCATTAAATTCAATGTTCATTACACAAACAGGTTCTATAGTAACTCCCAAGTCCGACTTTCTATTAACCTCGGCATTGATTGAATATATCTTTCTACTTCTGTTCAGCAAACACGAGGTGCTATTTTATTTCTTTATTTACGCACAAGCTGACGTTTCGGCAGATTTCGCCTTCCTCAGAGCCGCTTTCTATGAGTCTTCCACTGAGTATGTCGCGTGAAGACCGACTGCACAGAATTCACATGGAAGCGTAATGTCGAGGAAGGAAGGCGAAATCCGCCGAAACGTCGGCTCGTGCGTAAATAAAGAAATAGGTTCTATAGTGTTTGAGGTTTGAGGGTGGGGGCGGTACAGCTTTATTTATGCACCAGGGTATCAATACTCATCTTATTATGATTCCCCTGAAGAGTTACCTTCGCGTTATTCTCAGCAGCAACGGTCTGTGTGTCGAGACGAAAAAATTGTCCAAGTCTACGGGTCATCATAATAGGGATGCTGAAATATGAGCAAAACTCGGAGCCCTAGGTGGGCTATGAACCCGCGGTCACTCTTTCCTTGAGCTCATGTGCTATCCACCTGAGCGAGCGAGGCCCTTGATTTCGGCTGCAGCTTCAGCTTAACTAGTTTCAATGTCGACTTCTGCTCTCCAGACAATTATCGTCGATGGGTGATTGCTACTAGCAGCGATTGAGTAAAAACATAGCTGAGAGAAAAACAAGGTAGGTGCCTCGGTTGGTGTGGTGGATAGCACGTGAGCATCTGGAAAGGTAACGCAGGTTGAAACCTATCAGATATTACGAGTTTTACTTACATCTCAGTATCCTTATGGTTATATTTCTTATGATACTCTGCCATGAAAAAACAGTAGGTAGAAAGTGCTTAAAACACTGTGAGTTCTCTGTGTATTAAAAAACATTAAAAATAGTTCTCCACGTTGCCCGAGACAACACATGTGATAAAAAGTGTATCGATTACGTGACAAAGCATAACGAAGAAGTTAGTAGCTAAATAAATCGCCAAAAACAACATTACTCGAAATCGATGCATTTATTCTAATTCCCTCCAGTTATGTTTTAAGTTAATCCATACACTCGTCGTAGATATGTTAAGGGAAGTCCTTCAACCGTCTTTAACACCGTTGTTATAGGGGAACGAGCATCATCGGCTAGTGCACTGGAAGGACGTATAGGACCCGTACGGATGGTGAATCAAGGTCAAGTCGTTAATCTAGTGCAGGTAAGAGGAACTTATAACTAAAGAATTAAGCTCTCCATTAGTTCTGTGGCAATCTATCAGTCTGAGTAAGAGAGAAGTATTACATAAAAGACGAATGAACCAACCCTTTAAGCACCGGGTGCAGGAGTGTTCTTTTTGAAGAAAACCAACTCTCTTCTCGAATCCCATTTTATGCGAAGTACGGAAACTCAAAGAACCTTGGTACATGTTCCTGTCGAAACTGGTCAAGAAATGTCACTGATGTCTTCATCACACAGTTGTGTGACTGGTGAATAAACAGCATATTTACGGCACCGACATCCACGATAAACAGAAGATACTTAACATATGACGACCGACTGACAATGATTTCTCAATCACTAACGTATTTGACGAATTCATGGCTAAACATATCTATAGAAGAGATCTGTATAAGACTGGTAGGCACTTGACGTTCTCTGTACGAGATGTGTGGGGCATGGTGATCACTACGACCTCTATAGAAGTCATTTTTCCGGCAGTCTATTTTAGCGTACAGAACCTTTCCTCAACAATTTTTTAATTAATGGTTAGCCTCTTCAATATAGATTTTGAATGCTGTCGTTTACAGAAAACTATTCTGTAGACTTAATAATTTTAAGGACCTTTTCTCACACAACTTCACTGACCAGTGATTTTGGTGCTAATCGACAGTTATTTCATTTGTATTTGCTATACTAAATCATGCTTGCCTTAAAGAATGGCGGGTTTTGAAAGTACAGAAATAGACCCATCATACGGTGTGAACCACTTCTAAGCGCTGATATTAATGTTCTTGTATGACGGACAATAGTGAGAATACAGTAATTACTTCCTGATATCAAAATTTACTCTCTGTTGCCAAGAAACCTAGCAAATCCGTAGCAATCTGAAGTCGTCGCCCTGTACAGCATCCATGCAAAATTAGTTGTCGTCACGTGAATATTAAATGTGTTTAAGATTCTAGATTCTCAAAAAAATTTTGGAACTTTGTTCGAGTTTTGACATATCTAACACAAGCGTAGCAGTTGTAAACATGAACGATAAAGGATAAGGATGAAGCTCTCGGCGTCGATCAATCCCTCAGGCATGCGCCATGCACTCGACTTCATTAAACATTGTTTGGAGATGATTGAATACATATCTGGCTTTTACAATGACTCGCGGTGGCCTACCAATGTGTCGAGCCAGTGCTGCTATCCTCCCAGACAAGTCTGGTACCAATTTGCCAAGCGCGGAGGGATAGAAAACTTGTTGCGTCACGGGCGCAAGAATCGATCCCTTGTTTAGCTTTTAAAACATGAACAATACATTGGAAAAAGCCATCATACCAGGTAGGGCAAAATCTCGATAGTTCACTTGCTTTCGCTTTTGAAATACGAGCCATGACGCAAAAAAGTGGAATAAATGCGCGTCGTTTGCTCCAGGAAATCAGATTTTCATGTAGCAAATCCCGGGACCGACTTTCTATTAACCACGGCGCTGATCAATAATTCACTGTTTCTTTGATTTTCGGAGAGGAAGTTGTCAACAATAAAATTTATTTACTACAGCACTGGCTGAAGTTTCGGTGTGGTCGCCTTTTTCAGAGTCTCGAAAGGTCAAATGGACACGTATTGTACCTAGCCAATCACTTTAATAACCCGAACGGAAAACAAAACTTCGTACATAAATTTTATTCGTGTAATAAACAGCTTTCCTTGAACGCTAATCGTTTTGTTCTCTATAAGTCTTCCATTTATTTGATGGAGACCAGCTGCACAGAGTCTTACATGGGTGAGGAACGTGCCTGGCAAAGAGTTAGTCTGAGGGGTGGCGCTAAGTCACGCGTGATCGCTAAACACTCCTCCTAGCGGTTCAGTCTTGGATTTTTGGAATTTATCCAAGACGCTTTAAGAGTTTCAGCGCTGATGTTTTGCATTCCGGTACAAGGACAATGAGTTTTACCTCTAAATCTTCTTCGTGATGTCCCTTTGTCCTAAACTTACCTAATGGATTATTCTATCTAACCCTAAGTTTCCCAACTAGGTGGTCTTTAATACGGACACGGAGTGTTCCACCCATTTCGCTAATGTACCATCCCAGGTTCCCATAGACACATTTTCATTTTCGTAGAATGAAATTAGCTCTAACCATTTAGACAAAGACCAGAAAATACTGATGGTCTTTGTTGCAGCTAATAACATTTGGTATCACCTTTCCCTTTACAATGTGCTACCCTCAACATGTATCCTTTAGCTTTTCTTTTCTTCGCTTACACTTTAAAACAACCTTTATAATTCAGGTAAGGACGCGAGCGATGAGTACGACGGGCATTCGTGCTGCCACCTTACGCAAAACCACCGAACGACCACCAAGTCAACCTGTTCCCATAGAGGGAACTAACGGTGCTACCGACGTCGTCTGACTCTTCTACTGACCACAAACCTTGACCTCAACATACTAGTACTTGTCGTTAACTGTTTGGAACAAGACAGTGGTGTCAGTCCAAGAATCGGCTGCTACCGTATTCCTCAAATATGCATCAGTGGTGTATCTCGAATAAATCAGCGATGCGGGTCTTGACTAATCGACAAATGACGAGAAACTAGTCACTCGTCTACCGTTAGTAACCAAGTTAACGTTCACCGTTTAACAATGGAAATAATTTTTAAGCGAAACTCATGGTCCACAGAATTCTTCAGCTCTCTAAAAGTTGCTTTTCAACGAGCTCCTTCCATCAGGTTATGAAAAGCGGTCTTGATGAATATGGTAGTACCGTGCTTGTTCTGTTTCCATTTTTACCGTAATACCATTTTAACATTACTCATGTGCTCTACGATAACGATATCATTGTGTTATCATATTTCCCTAACGCTTTCAGTCTATCGATCTCAACACCAAAAATCAGGGCCATAGGACCGTACTTACTCCTACCTAGCAGTAACAGTGTGAGTAACACCGAAGCTGAACATACCAGACACTACCACGACCAGGTATCAATCCCCATTACACTTGTCGACATTGAACGGGTCAATGAAATCCTCATTTCAGCAATATAATGTAATGAACATATAGGTATATTTCTGTAAATAGAAAAATTCCAAAGGGACTTTAATACGAAATTCTCATAGCATTTCCTTCATCTGTACCAGTGCAACAATGCTGATGTTTTTTGTGTGGTTCACGGTTGTGCCTCTGAAGCAATGATAATTTTGATGCGTTACTTCTGTCTTATCGAGGTTACCCTCGTACTAAATGAATTATTATGTTTCTTTGGATGTTCGATAATTGTTATAAATAGTATGAGAGTAAATACTGAATTTGTATAAGTTTGCCTTTCATTCTGGATTGGAACTGAGCAGATCAAATGCTAATCACAGCTTCAATGATGCTGAGATATTTGCAAAACTCCGGACTTCAAGTGTTTGCGGTGAGGAACGAACGCACTATTGCCCTTTCTGGGTAGCAATATGCCCTACCATTAAAAAAGTAGGCAGTAAATAAAACGGTTAAGATTTTGATTATAACTAAAGCCTCAGCTTAACTGGGTTCATTGCCGATTAGGGCTCGCCGGATCAATCCGCTGACGGGTGATTACCGACGGCAGGATCGATAGAGTTAGTTGGGAGACAGGAGAAACGAAGGACCCACATGGTGTGGTGGTGTACGCGTTACTCCCCGGAAAGGACAATAGCGCGTTCGTTCCCCACCGCAAACACCTGCGGTCCGGAGTTTTGCAAATATCTCAGCATCATTGAAGTTATATTTCGCGACTTGGTTTGTTAAAGCTGAAAGCAGGAATCGAAGTCGACAACGTCATCGATTCGATGAATTCAACTTGACAGGTTGATTTCTGTCCTCAAGTTGAAGTTAAGGATAGAGGTTTCGGTGTTGATCAACCCCTGAGGTATGTGCTATGCACTCGACTCCATTCGGGGATCATGGAGTTGGGAGTTGGTTGAATGCCTATTTGGCTTATATTATAACTTTCATGGTCCTACTGATATATTAATTCAGTGCTGCTATCTTCCTAGGCAAGTCTGGGGCCAATTTGCCAACCCCCAACCCCAGAGCGATGCGTGACTTGATGAGCATAGAGCGCAGGATCGAATCAAGGACCACGAGTTCATTACAGGACGCCTCTAACACTGAGATACACGCACTCTCACATTACTTACGAAATCGTAAGTACTTACTAGATTAACTACAGTGCAGTCCGTCCCTTCGTCAACATTGTACATCGAAATGGTAGGTGATGTGCAACGACCATGAACTGAGATTGCAAAACTGTTAAGCTGTCTAAACAACTGATTACTCTGTACAACCAACTTGTTTGATTGCCGATTCTCATTGACAACGATAACATCTCTTTCATTTCAATGTATTGTCATCCTATTGAGCTTGAGTTGTGATTTTAAAACCGTCATGCTGCCCAAACTAGAGGGCGGATGGCACAGTGGTAGTGACGTCCGTCATCCCGAGCACGGTGCTAGTTCGACTCCACGCCAAGCCCCGTCATCCCTCCAGGGTCGGGAAATTGGTACCGGGCTTGTCTGGGAAAAAACACTCTCTGTAATCCAATTGGGTGCGCTCCAGCCTGCATATATAAAGGCTCCAGGGAGAATTGCTCTACCAGGATTCTAGGACACTCAACATGAAATGGAAATCCTCAACAAGCAACCGAAGCCGCACGTAAAATTCGAAGATCTTTGTGGACAATGGATGCAAGGAAACGAATCGAATGTGAGAAGTGCTGGGATCCGTACAGTAGATGTGAAGAAAGGTCATATAAATAAATAGATAAACTTACTCACTTATACTTGAATACTTGGACGGTCCGTCTTCACGCGTCGTGCGGACCCCAGCACGTATGTCGTTCCTTTCTCTCTCAATCGTGGTCCATTTTGGTGATCTTGTTCGAGCATGGTAGACATTGCGAGTCTCATACCGTGATCTGTAAAACAACTGTAGCTGCCAAAGTATCAACACACGTCTCCGCAGCACAACAGAGCGCTGGGAGGACCGTAGAATCAAAGAGATGAGCACGGATTTTCGGGTCCTTCAGTTAGTTGGTCGGTGGCTTCTTTGAGAGGTCCGAATGCGGCCCAAGCTGCTCTCCTTCTTCTAACCAGTTCCTCCTTCAGCTTGTTTTCCATGTCCATTGATCGCCCAAGGTAAACGTACGAGGTGGTCTCTGCAATGAGAGACCTATCCAATTCAATGTTTTCGCTTTCGCACCATGGATTTTTCGTGAACTGGGTCTTCTTTCGATTTATGCTAAGTCCGATCTTTTTCCCAGCTTCGTTAAGCTCGTTGATCATCACCTCTGCTTCGCTAGTACTTCTGAGAAGATGGCAATGACGTCAGCAAAACGAAGATTTGAATTATCCACTTCACCGCGGCACTGAACAGCTTTGGCGATATTGGGTCGCCCTGTCGAGCCCCTTTCCTATGGGTATTGTAAGAGGTCGATGGAAAAGCTGTATTTTCGTAGTGCAGCCCCGACAACGGACAGAGTCCTTATGTAGGACGGGTCCACTCCTTGGTCGACGAGCGCTGACAGGATTGCATTCGTTCCGACACTGTCAAACGCTTCCTCATAGTCGACAAAGGTTAGGACTAGAGATAAGTGGTATTCTCGACAAACTTCGATAACGCTGGACACGGTTTCTATGTGGTCCATGCAGCAAAATCCTTTTCGAAAACTGGTTGCGCCTCATCCAATGTCCTCGATATGCGCGAGAGGATACACATCGTGAAGAGTTTGTAGAGTACACCTAACAAGCATATGGGATGATAGTTACGAGGATCCCTTCGGTCTCTTTTCTTGGGCAGGATGACCGTGCGCCACGTCCTCCACTGGTCTGGGATTTTTTCCTTTTGAAGGCAGCCTGTCATATGATCTGTAAATTGTAGCCTCCAGCTCTAAGAAAATCGACAGTGATATTGTCGGGTCCTGGAGCTGTGCCTCTTTTCATGTTTTCTATCGCAACTCGAACCTCTGACGGAGGAATTCCAGATGCCTTCTCTCCAGCGGGGACATTAGGGCCCGGGACGGGGACCGTAGAACGGAAAAGGTTGGTTTAGAACGTTTCCGCTATTAATTTCATGTCATGGCGAGATGTTTTGACTATCCCATCTTCGTTCATCAGGGCTGACATCAGAACAGTGTAATCACACAAGTCCCCACGGCATTTTTTCAGACTACTTTTTTCTCTGCTGCTTCCAGTATTTTCTTCTGCTTGTACCGTTGTAGATCTTCCTGCAAAACTCTTCTGCAGCTGGCATTTATTACTAACCATGCTAAACGTGTTGCAGTAGGATCAAGCTTCAGTTTCCTTCTCTTTTCGAGCAACTCCTTAGTAGTGATGGAGATGCGATCCGATCTTCTTGCTTGAGGAACTGAGGCGAATTCAGCACAGCTTTTCAGTCCTTCGACAAGCAGTTCGTAGTTTTCGGTCGGGTCTTCTTTAACCTGACAGTCACGTTTGGATAGGACTTCGTTCAAAATGTTCTCGTCGTATACAGCTAGATTGTTTTCTCGTGGTCGATGAAGATAGTTCTTTCCTAGCCTGCGGCTGAATCGAATCTTCGCGCGGCGATCGGAACCAGTACAGAATGACGGGACTACCAATGTGTCAGGTAGGCACCATCTTCTGTTTATCAGAATATGGTGGATCTCCTCATGAGTCATGCCGTTGGGAGACCGCCATGTCCAGCGGCGGCTTTCTTTCTTCTGGAAAAACGAGTTTCCATGGAAGAGACGTGCTGCTGACAGGAGTCCAGCGAGACGGTTCCCATTCTCATTTCTTTCTCATAATCCAAAATTTCCAATCCTGTATTCGCTCTCGTTGGCCTTTCCTCTTCTGGCGTTGAAGTCTCTAACAACAAATTTATGGTATGCTTTATCATTGCCGATGACTTCCTCCAACTGATAGTAGAACGCATTTAATTCGTACTCATCAGCTGCGTCGGTCGGTGAGCAGCAGTTGATGATAGTGATCTTCTTATGATACGACAGTTGAAGACGGAGGACAGCTATGCGAGGGGAATGGATCACGTATGAGGCGACGAAATGGACAATGACGGGTGGACGGCAAGGCCTACGTCACCGATATTTCGTGACGGGACCTTTTCCCCACGAATCACAAGGATCCCGTTGTTTAGTTGGCGTATGTCGGTCTTCTTGATTTTTGTTTCTTATAATTCGATCACGTGAAATTTAATGCGATCTGCGACTACAAGAAGGGCATGAAGATTGGCGTCTGTGGAGAGGCTTCTGGTATTATACGTTCATAGTAAGAAACAATCTCCATGGCGTGTCGTTCGTGTGTTCGTCAGATCCGGTTCCAATCACGTCCTGCGTTACTCGAGATTTTCTGGCCTCTCACCGCCTGACCTCATAGACGAGAGCACCCAGTGTGCGGGGTACTGAGGCTGGCCTATTGCTGGTCGTGAAACTTGGTCCTCCTTGGAGTCCTTACGTAACCTTGCAAGGGCGTGTCCAGCTCTTCACCACGATGTGGATCAGAGGGAGGTGTGATTTCGGCGACGTATCCTTTGCTCGGCCTTCCTACTAGTTGATTAAAATAGATAAACAGATATTAAACAAAAGAAAACAAAAACAATAAACATGAACATGTACGTTAAGATAGATAAACAAATAAATAAATGATAAATATGCTGTCTAAACAGCTGATTACTTCGTATAACCAACTTATCTTTTTTCCGATAATTCTCATTGACAATAATAGCATTTTTTCGATCCCAATCTTCTTTTTCGCGTTTTCACCTATTATCTCACCAATAAATCAATAAATGATACGTCATAATTCAGTTTAGATGTAACATAGAAGATAGGATCGCAAGGTGGAATATTTATCAAAGGTCTGAATGCCATCGTTCAGATTGATGTAATGTTCGCCCGCCTTTTATAAACTGTGTCAATCCAAGGGTTGTGAAAGGATCTCGAAGTATCTAAGGAGAGTGAGAGGCGTGTGGTGCAGTTATGAGAGGTTTCCTTAATTACACATTTGACTGATTGGCGGTTCGATCTCGCGTAGCCGCCCACCGCAAGTCATTGTACGGACCAGATTTGCATTCAAAAAACTTGATTGATGGTTGATAAAGTTAAATACGTCATGCATCCTTCAACGACGGATCAACATCGAACGTTTTCACCTCATTCTTTTACCTGAGATGTTAACTCATGATTCAGTTAAATAGCATAACAATAATTTGCCACCTGAGTAAATGTTCTGAAAGGAGACGCCAAAGGTTTTCAAGATTTTTTTCATCTCCAGTTCTGTTCTAAAGACATTGTACAAGTTTGTTGAACAGGATTTTTACGTCGTCAACTATCAGACCCCATCTCAATTCACTCCCCAGTGAACTGAGGATTTTCATAACCAAAAATTCTCTACTGTTTACTTTTTAAAACACCTCTGCATCATACATACTCCTCTGTAGGTTGATGGAATGTTGCCTAGCCAACTACCTCCCTAACCAATAGTTCTTATTTAGGACAGGCGACCCATTTCATGACACGAATATCGGGCTTGTTTCTGCAGTGTTAATTGCACGCACCGCGCATCATAGGCCAACTAGTACCCGATACAAACTTCCGTGTTGGATTCCGCCTTTCAATCTTTTCATTCATTTCTTTCGTTTCTTATTCAAAGTCATCACTACACGCTGTAAGTTGAAACATGATGAAGAACTTGTTCTGGACGAGGATAATAGAAATATTGTGGGACTACCTGATATCATTCATAGGCAGAATGAAAAACGCTTTCCCTGCTCTTGTATCCTTTCCTTTTTTCTTCGTGTCATAGATGTGTTTGGATATACATTACGCCTAACCTCCACAGATCTCCTCCATATGAGGGATCTCGAGCCAGTTTGTCGCGAGGCTACGTGGCGCCCCCCAGGTGGCGGATAGGGGTTTAATTGCGGGCCAAAAGCGACCTTTGCTTCCCAGAGACGCAGGTGGATCCAAGGGATGGACTCCCTGTTTCTGCTGCGCTGATTTGGCACATACTTTCTGTATTTGCTAGGCGTATTCATGCATGCGTGTATGGGTGCGCTCTTGCTTATGCGGATTGTATTCTACGAGTCAATTCGGCCAAAAGCCTGCAATCAAGTGACTGGGAAGTATATGGGAGGCGCTTAGGAGTCGCCTTCAACAAATAAGCTCCATGTCTGCTCTGGGAAAGACTGGCAAGCTACCCGTGAGTATACCCAGCCCCCACGTTCAGAGCCCAGCAAGCCATACGTGGGTATCAAAAATGCTAAACACAGTAAAAAAAAAAAACGGGCCTCATTTCCCTGACCCCGAAGGAGCTCCCAAATTCGTAGCGTTGGGTTGGACGAGTACGGAGAGGCTGCTAAAATCTCAGGACTAATGGAAGCTGCCTGAATTTCAAAGAACTATGGTGACGTTCTGTACCTACAATACACGTACACTTGCATCCGATTCCTCGATAGAATACTTGCTCATGCAGGCAAGAAGGGCCGTTGTCCCAAAATTCTACACGGAATCAGACCAACATCTGCTTCGTGCAAGATTCTATTTCTCACGGAAAGGAGAAAAAGCCGATAAACTCGAAAACCAAAGTCCCAGAACCACCGCAAACTGGGACTTAATTCGTAGCGCTATAACAGCTGAGAGTTGAAAACTCACTAAGAGACTTGTCTCCAGAAAGACTCGAGCTGAAACGCCACAAGGGAAACGCATGAGCAACAAGCAACCGCGAACAAACCTCCGAACTTGCAAAACAATGCAGACAGGTGATAAAGGAAGACCTTAAACAGAGAAGAGCAGTAGTAATGGCCGAAGCTGTAGAGGGTGGGCAAGGCATGCGCAAAGCCCACAGAAACTTCGCCAGTTACAAGACCAAGACGATTGCACTCCGACGACCAGACGGACCAGTTACAGCGTCCGGAAAGGCAATGTAGAAAATCATTCACGGGTACTACTCGGACCTCTTCGATACCCACGTCCACCTTACGTCATATGAAATAAAGAAGGATGGATATGTTGCAGCACCGGTTCTCAATTCCGAAATCCGATATGCCATTTCGTCGGTGAAAAATCGAACAGAACCAGGTCCGGACAGGATAAGACCAGAACACCTGAAGAACCTTCCGACAGTCCTCGTAAACACACTGGCTCGGCTCTTCACACGTTACCTGTCTGAATGCAGGGTCCCTATTTAATGGAAGACCAAGAAGACTGTGTTATTGTTCAAGAATGGTGACCTACACGATATCGGCAACTATCGCGTAATCTGCTTACTGTCTGTCGTCTACAAACTTTTCACTCGAGTCATCCTAAACAGGATTTACAGAACACTGGACGAAGTATAGCCATGTGAGCAAGCAAAGTTTCGAAAAAGATTTGGTACAATGAACCACATCCACATGGTAAAAAGGCTCATTGAGGTATCGCGAGAGTATAAAAGACCGCTCTGTCTCACTTTCATCGATTTACAAAAGGCCTTTCATTCAGTTGAGATAGAAGCAGTCTTGGAAGCCCTTGATAGTCAAGGATCCCTACCCAGTACATAAAGATTCTACGTGAGCTGTATAAAAATTCCAGAACCAAGGTATCACCATTCTACAACGATATTAACATTAGCGTCAAAAGAGGAGTTAGGCAGGGCGATACCATTTCGCCAAAATTATTTACCGCCACCCTCCAGAACGTCATGCGAACATTGGAATGGGACAATATGGGAGTGAAAATCGAGACTCGGCAGTTACGCCATCTTCGCTTTGCTGATGCCATCGTCCTTATAACACCAAACAATAGCCAAGCGGAACGTGTGCTTGACGACTTTGATAAAGCCTGTGGAAGGATTGCTCTTCGACTAAATCTCACAAAAACGATGTTCATGAAGAACGGATTGGCTTCGCATGTCCATTCACGCTTAGCGGAACGTATATCTCTGAATGCTCCAGTTATATCTATCTAGGTCGGGAAATCAATATGATGAACGACCTAGTTCCAGGGCTGAGCAGAAGGAAACGAGCGGCTTGGGGAGCTTTCAAGATCATCGAGGATTTAGTGAAGAGAACAAAGAACACCCAACTCCGTGCCCACTTTTTCGACTCAACGGCATCTCCTGCTTTAACCTATGTGTCAGAAACCTGATCGATACGTAAGCAGGATGAAAGTTCGCTCAGCGTTTTCGAACGCGCAGTCGAAAGGACGATGCTAGGAGTATCCTGTTCCACACAAGTAAGAAATGGGATCCGAAGCTCCGATTTGCGTCAACGATAAAAAATCGAAGACACCGTTCTGTGGGCCAAACAGTCCAAGATAAGGTGGGCCGGACACGTAATGCCTATAAATGACTACCGATTGACAAGAGCTATTAGTGACTGGATTCCTCGGGATGTCAAACACACTGCAGGAAGGCCACCGACCCGACAGTCAGAGTTCTTCACGAAGAACCGAGAAGAAAGATAAGGTGCTCGACGAGTCCCTAGAGCGAGCAGAACCGCCTGCGCTACTCTTGCACGCGACAGGGAAAAATGGAAGATTTACTGACGCCCGCTCGAGTAACTCGACGATCAACGGGACTACAGGTGATACAGTAGCCTGCGTGGGTCAACCTATATACGATATCAGTGTTCCACGTTTCGAGACAAGTCTGGTCTGCTACCAATTTTCTTGCCCGGAACGGCGTCGTTTGAGTTATAGATCATTATATTCACCACTTTTCCCCACAGTATACTGGAATCTGGTTCTGGAGTCATCAAGATATTCCATTGTTAGGGATCTCATCTCTGTCAACCTGGTTTTATAGCAAGCACAGCAGTTCCAAGCGTTCCAATGGTACCTTATCCGCTCAGCCAATGTATGAGGTTTTCCCATACAATATTTGTTCACATGTGGACTCATTGAGCTTTATGAGAGCGAATACCTTGTTTTGCACGCATTCAACTGCAAATGATACAAACTATTCTATTATGTGAGGTAAACTGTAGTTTGATTTGGTCAGAAAATTCTTCTCATAGCAAAGAGTTCTTTGATGATTGAAGTGCACTCTTGATTCCTTCACTTGATAAAAAGGAAATAAAAGGATAAAGCTCTCGGCCTTGATTAATCCCTGAGGGATTCACCATGCATTCGACTTCATCAAGCATCGTTTTGATTTGACTGAATGTATATTTGCCCTTAACAGTGACTCGCGGTGGCCTATCGATGAATCGAGCCAGTGCTGCAATCCTTGCAGACAAGTCTGGTACCAATTTGCCGACCCCTAAGGGATGGAAAGCTTGATAGGCCATGGGCGCGGGGATCGACTCTACGTGTGTTGCAGAGCGCCTCCAACCACTGTACCACATGCGCCCTTAAGAAAAAAGGAAATATGAGGCACAATTATGCAGCCATGAACAGTTCACAGTGTTTTGTTGAATAATATGCCATCGTCGTCAGGAAAGTATTCACTTACCTGACGTCTTTCATGAGTAGATTTTCATGTTCAAAAATAGTGTTTCCCTTAAGAGAAGTCTATGAAGGCCTAAAAACTAAAAACAAAGCCTTTACCAGTTGTATGCAGAAGTACACCAACTAGGCTATCAATTTCGATCCAATCTCTAACATCATGCCGCAGTTTCGCTTCCGAATCATTTAAACAAACTGAGTGTAGAAACTGATCGAAATCAGTAGCCTAACACTTTGCCGAATTACCATGACTGATACTACGACGACAAACGCCGGTTGCGTGGAGGACATTTCCCTAATCTATCAGTGTTATCTGCGAAATATAACCACAATGATGCTGAGATATTTGCAAAATTCAGCACGGCAGACGTCTACGGTGGGGATCAAACCCGACATTACCTTTCCTGGGGAATTTCTCTACTCTACTTTCAATTTTCTGCCTAGTTTACTCATTCCTCCTGTCTGTTTTAATATACGAAGGTTTTCTTACCAGAATTCCACCTCAGTACGAACGCACTACTAACCTTTCCAGGGGCTAACGCGTTCACCACTACACCATGCGGGTCCTTCGTTTCCTGTTTCGTTGAATGAAAATATTTTGTCCTAGGTTCAGAGTGTAAATAAACGGTTCAAATAAATATCCGTCATTATCATTTATAGAATACGACACAAGCAACCGGTTGAATGTTTGAAAACAGACTTGTTTCGAACAACGAGTAAACATTTTTCATTTATTTAAAGTATAATTAGTAGCAATGAATGGCCCGAATTTAGAAACCTAACAATATGCAGGCTATCACAATTCCGTTTTAAAAAGTGGGAAATGTAACATCTCAAATGTAATAAGAAACTGAGATCTTGAGTATAAGAGTGATAGAACCGTTTTCTTTGGGCAACAAGCAGTACCAATTCCATGTCTAGCAACTAGACTTCTGCCTGTGAAGAATGCCATTATTTGATTTTTACCCTCAGGGCACTACCAACCATACTTACCGATGTCAAACTAGATGCAGCAGCTAGTAATTTAGGCAGATCAGTGGGACTCTTCCAGTTCTCCAGCACATAAAAAACGCTGCTAAGAGCACTATGAGAAGTTCTTTCATGTTCTGTTGTTCCTAAAATAGATTATTTCAATTATTGGCTCGCGAAGTTAGACGTGAACCAATTCCCACTCATGCCCTAGGAGAACTGCGCCTGTCATCGCCTGTCAAGCACATTCCAGACTATGGCAAACTTTAATAACTGAAGTAAATATAAGCAGCCTTAAGACCTTCCTCAACAAGATGAAAGTTTTGTCATTTCACCATGCTGAAATTCGATTTTATCGAGTCAATGAATAACACTTTACCACTTTCGTTCGTCGAAACTCGCATTTCAAACAACGAAGCGACTTAGTAAACAGGATTTAGCTCAACAATACGCAAAAAGTCTTTCATTGCCTCACTGAAGTTTGCAGCCGGGGCGCTTGCGTAATACTTGAAAAGTTCGGACTTCCACTTCAATTTTTTGAACACTTGGATTTTTAGCAGATTTAATGGAAGGGTATCATCTTAGCAAAGTCACGGAGGAATTGAGTAAACCTCTTTCTACGCGTAATCGAGTTCTCAAATCCTCAACTACTCTAGGTGTCACAGAATTAAGAGTAGTTGCTGAAAAAACCGGTTTTGGACTCAAAGTGTTAAAGATACAAAAACATTAAACAGATTTTCACATACTCAGACAAGAACACAACAGTAAAAAGATATAAGATAAAGCTCTCCGCGTGGATCAGTCCTGAGGGATGAGCCATGCATGTATTCAACTTCAGTAAGCAACGTCAAAGGTGATTGAATGCATATGTGGTCTTTAAAATGACTCACGGTGGCCTACCGATGTATCGAGAGAGCGCTGCTATCCTCCCAAACAAGTATGGTCCCAATTTGGTGGCTAGAGAAATGGAGAGCTTTCTGAACCTAAGGCATAGGATCAATTCCAAGTGTACTGCAGGGCACATCCGACCACTGCGATACACACGCTCCACAACAATACAGTATGTCAGGCATTGTCTTTTACTAGATCAGCGTACTTCATATTTTGTGATGGATGAAGATAAACAACTGCTTCTTATATGAAAATAAACAAACCAGCATAGATCTCGTGAACTCGAGAAAACATATTAGCATTGTCCTTATCTGAAATACCAATCTGCTGAAAATTGTTGTCCGCTGTCCAGTTGATAAACACTGGTCCTTTAGCCTCTGACGAGCAATCTGGCATTTTAAAATGAACGGAATCCGTAAGACAGACGACGACAAATCTCTCATCGTTTTTGAAGCAAGGGAACTAAAAAAAACATCACATATACAAAGAAAGTTGCCTGAATATTGTCGTATAAACTACAGATAGTGCTGAATATCTAAGAAGGTTACCATCACAATAATGGTAAAGATAATAAATCCTTACTGCATGGGCGAAATCCTGACCTCCTCGGCTATGAGCAACAACTAGAATACGTTGGATAGATGTACCACTCAGTAACTGCTCGTATACGGCTCGGAGATGTTGTCGAGGATATCCACGAAACTGAAGTATAGTGTTAGAATTCCTAAATGAAAGCTTTAGCGCTATGACCGACATAATAAACACCTGTGCAGTCAAAATAATAAAATTAACCACTTGGAAAGGATCTAGAAAAACAACCCGTAATGAACACAAAAGAAATTCATAGAAATCTATAGTGATCTAGAAAACATAAGTAGGGGCGCGTGTAGCGCAGTGGCGGGAGCCGCCCTGATACGCATGGGATCGGCTCCAGGCCTGAGGTTCACCAAGCCTTCGATCCCTCCGGGGTCCATAAATTGGTACCAGACTTGTCTAAGAGGACAGTAGCACTGACTCGACATATCAGTAGGCTACAGCGGGTCATTATATAGGCCAGGTATGCATTAAATTACCTCTTACGATACTACGAATGGAGTCGGATGCATAGCGCCTCAATCAGGGATTGATCAATGCCGAGAGCTCTATGGTCCCATCCTTTATTATCAGAAGCAAGATAGTAACAAAACATGTTCACATGGTACTTAGCATGTAGAAATTTAACAACGTTACTTACGTTCTCATCAGTATTTGTGTTGCATAGAATAACACCCCAATCGTTAGTGTGGGCACGTTGAATGTAAGGAATTTGCGAACCAACATTCAAACCCTCATTTAGTATGAGCCTTAAATTCGCTTCTATAAGCAGATTCTTTGTACTGTCTAGTGAGTACTAAGTATTAAAAAACGTCATGTCCACCTCCTAGACCATTGCCCAGGTCGTACTGCACCACTGCCATGAATGATGAGAACTACAGTGGACTTGTCGCGAAAATCACTGGAAGCGTAGACAAAACTCCTATAGTTGTGCAGATTTTTTTGTTCATCTTCGACTTCAACCTGTAAAATATTTCGTGCTTAACATTTCGTTAACGCATTCACAATCGCATAGGCTTCTCAACAACTACTGATAACTTTTAACTACTAGGCTAACTATAGCCATAACCATTAAAGATTCGAGAAGTTTGTAGAACAGATTGCGCCTATTGCTCTAAAACTACTTGGATACTTGGATGGCCCGCCTTCACTGGTTATGCGGGGCCAGCATAACTTCCGCTTCCTCGGAGTTTTGCTGGCTTAGCCATTATGGTCCTCTGGAGTACCGAGGTCAGCCAGGTCAAGGTTTGCCACAGGTCGTCATCACCACAAGCAGTCACCGCCTTTGTGGACCAGAGCGAGAATTGCCACCAAGCGACTAGTTTGATACTAGGACGGTGGTGCATCCTAATACTGGTTTACTCTTAGCTAGACTTCCTGTTGGAAACGCCGGACTCCTCAGTTTGAAAGACCCCGCTAGAGGGACGAATCCATCACTGTACATCGCAGCCCGAGAACCAGGAACACCTCCCAAGCACGATGAGGCGGTAAACCGTTGGGGGGATCGCTCCAAAGCCGCATCAGCTTGCTGAGATATTGAAAGACCTACGAGTAACTTATGAATTACACAATTATGAACGTGTTTAAGCGCATGTAGTTGGAACCTTTCAAAAGGAAACCACCAAACTATGTCTTGAAAAATGAAAAGAAAGAAAGAGAGCAAGACCAGAGCAAGTGAATGATCCTACGCTTGTAGTAAAATAGTTAAAAATATAGGCCGCTTTTACAAAAAACATCTGAAATAGGTATGAACCTAAAGAGTAGAAAAACTTGCCGTCACATCAAACCTCGCGAGACCACACTGATCCTCCAGAATGGAATACAACTCAGTAGTCATTATGTTACCCAATTTCTCATAGCCTTCTTGGTTCGTAAAGACGAAACGTCCGTTATCCTAAAATAAATCCTAGTAGTTAAGATCACTAGATCAGAAATTTTAAACTAACGCTTATTCTCCGGAACTCGCCATTCTTATCAAAACGATAGCCGAGATCTTTTAGCGTTAACAAATCGGCCATATCTGAAAGAACGCACTATCAGGGATATTCGGGAACCAATACGTTGTTTAAAATCCTATCCCGTCTTAAAATCAAGTGCTGCCAGTACTTTGTGCAGCACTGGTCAGTGCCACCTACACGAACACGACATCCTAGTACTATAAGATAACCAAGGCATACCGGTTACATGCTTCAATTAATGATGAATTAAGGTGAACATAGCCAGGTTTCCGCCGTTCAAGACGCAAAATTACACTTTAAATTCGAGTCCATTACACTCTATTCGTCGCCTTTTACATTTCACTCCACTGCATTTACTTGTGAAATATTTTATAGCATATATCTCCTAATGCAAGGCTAGTTGTGATTTTTAGTAGCGGAATTATCATGGAAATGTCTTCGGTTTCCATTAACTTGGTGTACTGCCTCAGCACTTGACACTGGTCTTACTCTACACATGTACTGCAAGGCAGTGTTCTTTTCAAATTTGGCATAGTGTCTCCCTTTGTTATAGAAAGAAAAGTGGTACCAAACTATGGAAACAGTTGTACGCAGCAAAAATCCGGAGAGGTTGTGGTTTCATTTCTTCTTTCGATGTTTTTCTTCAATAAGTAGACACGAGGTTGTTATAGAATTTTTTAGGATACAATAGCTGACGTTTCGGCGGCTTTACCTTTTTTGGGGCCGTTTATTTGTTGTAAGTATTTAAGTTAGTTGATGGATAGCAGCCACACAGAGTAATAGGATCACCCATGTATTGAAGTCTAGACGTTATTTTGTATTTATATACCTTTATTCAGAACTTGTTGGGCGTACTACAATATTAGAAGCGCTTGTAGCACAATGGTCAGTGGCGCCTACACATGTGTTCGATCTCGGCGCCCCAGGTTCAGCAAGCCTTCCATCACTCCAGGATCGTCAAATTGGTACCAGGCTTGTATGGAAGGGTAGCAGCACTGGCTCGATACATCGGTAGGTCACCGCGAGTTATTGAAAAGGCCAGATATGCATCCAATCACCTCCAACGATGCTTAATGAAGTCGGATGCATGGTGCATTCCTCAGGGAAAAATCAACGCCGAGAGCTTTATCCTTTTCTTTTATAGTACAATATTAATATGACAGTAATAGTAGAAGAATGGGTAATTGTGAGGAAACCAGACGGCTTTGTACCTTAATTCGTTTTGATTGCTTTCGGCTTAAAGCATTTCTTTGAAAATACTTGCGATTTCTACTTTCACCGTCTGCTGCAACATTTAATACAACAACCCTTTTTTTTCTCTTAAACACTGCAATCTTATGGCAGGCGCTGTCGGCGTATATCTGCAGTAAAAAGGATAAAAGTATATAAGGAAAGTTCACAGCGTTGATCAATCCCTGAGGAATGCCCCATGCACTCGACTTCATTAAGTATCGTTGGAGGTGGTTGAATTCAAATCTACCCTTTACAGTGATTCGCGGTGGCATGCCGATGTATCGGGCCAGTGCTACTATCCTCCCAGACAAGTGTGGTATCAATTTGGCAACCGCAGAGGGGTGAAAGGCTTGGTGAGCCTGGGGCGCGGGGATCGATCCTATGTTTATTGCAGGGCGCCTTCGACCACTATGCCACACGCGCCCTATCTGTAGCATCTGTGATATATTTTTCAATTTTTTTGGTATTGGACTGTACTATATGAACTTTGCCTTCTATATTATCCCAGTATGCCTCCAACACAAGCCAGCACTTTGTTTTCTTGGTTACTTCAAGCTTTACATTAAGTGGGGAGATATTTCCTCTCGTGTTGACGAGCTTTACGTACAATCTCAGTTTCTCCGTATCTATTGCGTCGTACCCTTTTTTTTCGCAATCCTTCTTATGCGCCTAAATTTTAGTCATTTAGCTGTTTTCAGCTTTTGCAATCCCTATATTAACTGTGATTGCTGTTTTCGGTATATATAACTCGGAATGTCTGCTGAAGGCACCTCTGAGTTGTCCCTAAATGGCAGCGTTGATAACAATGTACAAGAAAAAGGCGAGAATGAAAGTGAATCCGAAAAGGTTCTCTATCATTTCTTTTCACCCATTTGTTGACTGAAATTTCTATATTTTGGTTTGGGACGACCTTAACGAGAGCGTTAGTAGCCATAATAGTGATGCCGAAGTTATTAACGAAAATCGAGAGCAAGTTATGGTGGAAGGAGATGACGAATATGAGCTGGATAGAGAAGAGCCGTGCTCTCCTTCACTCCACGAATGGAAAGTTATTTTGATGAAAGCTGAATTTGCCGACGTGAGTGGTTGCATAGCGCTAGCTCTTCCTTTAGGTTTTGTTTTTCGTTTGTATCATTGTAGTCGAATTTGTTATCTCTTGAGAATTGTACTCTCAAGGTGATCAAAGAAATGAACAAGAGATTGAATGACCAAGGCTGTACTCTCAAGATGACCTGCAATTGTTTAGGATCTCTGTGAGCACATTTCTATGATGAAACCATACAAACGGTGTGAACGAACTGGGCGGGTTGTTCCGACAAAATCTTTACAAGACCTGATTCAGGTTTTCTCATTCCATTTTCTAACGCTCGAGTTTGTAATGTCTGTAGTGTTTCAGAACAAAGTGATTTTAGGGATTCTTCTTGTTTCTTGATTGCGGAGCAAAGATTGTTGTAAAAGTTATGAAGAACTTGACTCGAGATGTTTTCGCCTCTTGCGACCTTCTTTTTGAGATTTGTAGTGTTTTACCAGATCAGCTTCTGGTATGCTTTGGTTGCATCTTTTACAAATATTTAACAGTTTGCTCAGAGTGACCTTCTTAAAACTACAGTGTAGAGCCTCAAAATTGGGCGTTTAATCATTTCAGAAACTTCGACATGATGCTGTTTCAACGTGGTTCAATGTTTTCCACTTCCTAAAATTCGTTCCTGATCCACAAAGCTTCATTAAACCACGGATCTTCAAAGTCGCTTGTAGGTATTTCCTTCAACTCCCAAATTACTTTTTTGTCGTAGTCAATGGAAGCCAGTATTTGACTTTTTGAATCAAGACGAATATTGTAGTTTCTTAGACCATCCACTAAAACTGCACAGGAAGAAAAGAATGATCCGAATATTTCAAGAGTCATGGATTGGTTTAATGAGGTGTACGGTGAGTTTTCCATTACGCTGTCGTGTCATATATACCTTTATAATAAAACTTCCTTACTTTGTTCTCAACAAGCCATTACTTCAGGTGTCAACGAAGGTCTTGCCTGTTATGATACCTTACATTTCCGAGAATATCTTAGATAAACTGAATGAACCACATAAAACGGCCGATTTCTTTTTCAGAGTAATCCATTTTAATGTAAGCTTTGTATCCATACTTTCCCATTTTATCCATAAAAGTTGTAGGCGTTCGACAAGGGGGATAAATTTGCGATCCTATCTTTGGAGGCCATATTCAAATTGATCGTCTCGCATAACTTGTAAGTTTATTTGGTCTCGAAACTTTCCCAGTTAAGATATGGATTTCAGTGAATATCCCAATTTCTACGACCATGTCTATTCCTTGACAAGGCCTTCAGTGTTATATTTGGACCATAAAGAGAAGTTTATTAAACTTCTGGACAAATTTCTGTCATCCACGTTCGTTGCTTCTCTTCCTCGCTTATAACGTTCTCGTTTATTTTCTGATTGCATAACTTTTCAAGACACATTCCCAACTACGTTGTTGCTGGCTTTGCAAAGCGCTTATCACGTATGCTGCTTTACGCTCCGTTGGATGCTCAAGAACCCGTGCTTGGTCTTATACGTAATCTCCTCACTCGCCATCCCAATATTTCATCGCTAATTCATAGAGAGGTTCCAGGTGAACATCTGTCTTATCTTCTTTTTTCACTGATTTTATACTTTTTTTTACTAGTTCTGCATTCATTTGTGCCACCGTCTTCCACTAACAGTAGAATGGTTCTCGCGGATGGCGCTACAGTTTCCATTCGTCGAATTCACATATAGAGTTGCCATGTGGGTTCGGCTTGTTCGAATAAATTGAAGTGGAGTGTATTCTTTGTCGAAGGCCTTCAAAAAGTGGTCCGGGGACTGGATCCAACTTATTGCCATGTGCCTAACATTTAATGTAACCATATCGCTAGTGACCCTAGCATAGCAGTTATCTCTAGGATGTATGAAGTTTCCCACCAGTTTGGTTTTGGGCACCCAAAACGTATGACTGCGTCTCGACCGTTGATCGTTCTCTCTCTTTCGAATGGTACTTGGTAATCTTAAAATGCCTCTATATATTGCTGGTCCATAAAACTTTCCATATTTTCGTCCTCATTACGTAAAGTTAGGCTTTCTCCGACACACATCATGCCAGGAAGACCGGTGTGTCGAATCCATATGTACACACAGGGTGTTCTTTATCACCATAATTACACCGTTTCCATACACCTCATATGCTCTCCAAAACACCCACATTCTCTTTCCAAACTTTGCTCGGTACAGCACGGTTCAAATAGATTTCCTTTTACTGAGTACACAAGATAACTAGAGAAAAGTCGGAAGATATGTTGATGAGAACTGGGAGTAGTTTATTCAGATGTTCCGATTTGATGGAACCGGAACGGGTTGGTCTACGAAAGTTCACAAGTGAAATAGCATGTTGAACTTCTGGAAGAGAAGCTGCTGTGACGCATCCAACACGCTGATATATTACGGAGGTAGTTGGGAAATCGAAGTAGAAACCGTAGGAAATCTGCTGCCTGTTAGGCTTGTGGTTTTATTTGATTGCTTGTCTTTGCCAGGCTTTTTAGGAAACTACTCAACCTTGTAGTACGAGTTGTGAATTTGTAGAGCTAGACATCTGGGGACTGTGAAGTGGCCTGTGATGACGTACTGAGAGATATTGGCTTATACTTAGGAATTGTTCAAATCCACATAGAAGAATGCGGTATTAGTTTGGTTGTAGCTGGATACGTGAACGAAACCTGAAAAGCCGTCTTTTTTCTCAACTGTACAAGTCGGACTGAGGAATTATTCGGCTAAAAGAATATTTGGTTACACGCACTGGCGAGAATGTCAGTTCCATTAACTGCTCAAGTTTGACATATTCCGGGGACCATTGCTCTCCAGTATCATAAGTTGCATTTCTAGAGGGGGATATCCTCTTGGCAATCCGATGACATCCTGTTTTTAATGCAAGTTTCGATGCTATAGAGCTTTCATTGTAAGTATAGGTGGTCATCATTTTTCAGGTCCTAAAAATACCCAAAATTACTTGTAGCTTCACCAGATGGATATCCTTGATTTTTACTGCTTTTGAAACAACGCGTACATGGGTAGTTGGTTCCTCTTTCCTATTGTAGATAACCTTTTTTGTTGGAGACATCTTAAGCTGTCCCCATAAATGGTATCTTTTCTTCTTTTTCAGTACTACATTTTCCATGCCTATTCACACAGAAAATTCAGAGACATTACCTTCCGATCCTTACAATGACAATGAATCAAGCCTGAGCAAGTGCTGTGCGCTCAACAGCTCTCTTTGGGAGATTAAGGTATGGTTTCTGTTAACACCTTGTGATCTTGAAATTCTTAATACAGGATGCTCCTTCCAATCCTAAAGGGTCAAGTCCTAAGTAGTTGGTACACATAAAACGCTGCCGTGAAAAATTGTAGTAGACAATAAGTAAAGAAGTTAACATTGTGATTTCGAGTACAGCCTCAGTTTAACTGTGTTCATGACCGATTTGGGCTCCCCAGATCAATCCTGTGTACAGCTGACTGCTGATGACGCTGGTAGATCGAAAACTAGTTGATACATGTTTTATCATATTCATAATATTCACTTATGTCTAGAGTCTTCAAAAGCACTGGTGTTCAAATGTGGCAAAAAGAGCGAATTTCGTCGACAAAAAGCTTCAGCAGGCATGTTTTTCTTTGCTTGATGTTTTTGGCTATAATGGTTCCGTTTCAAATATGATTTTTAGATGGAGTCTTTTGTTCGCTTCCGTTCTCAAGACGAGCTGTTTTCCGGTATGATGGCAAAGCCTTTTGGCAATAGAGTAGATAGCATGGAAGAAAAGTATAATCAAGCTCAGGTTAGTTTTTGATGAAACTTTGCAATAGGCGTTCCTTTATTTTGATTTTCATTTACAATTCTTACGTTTAGGATGGGTCAGAGGATGAGGACGTTGCACCCAGTAAGAGGTTACGAAAAGTAGGAAGATTCAGGGCAAGCGATGAGGTCATTTCAACATTTTTTTCTAATCCTTGTAATATAGTGCAAAGTAACTTTTAGAAATAAGACCATTAAGACATCATCCAGTTCTTTTGAACCACCTGATAAACCACATAATTCGGCATACGTACTATTGGAGATTAGCGAGCGTGTAAGTCACTTAGTGACCACTGGAGATTAGCAAATAGGAAGTGTTTAGCTCCGAATACATACTTTTACTTAGGTACTTGAATGACCCGTCTTCAATTTTCACTTTTTAGACTTTAGCTGGTTTAACTATTGTGTTTGCCTGGAGTTCCGAGATCAGCCTAGCCAAAGCCTGCTCCAGGTCGTCACCACCACGGGCCGATGCCGCCTTTATGGATCAAAGGGAGATTTGCCACTATGTAACTAGTTTGATACCAGGGCGGTGGTGGTTTCCTGGTATTGGTTTACTTTTATCTGTGCCTCCTGAGCCGGAGTTCTCAGCTTAGGAGGTCCTGGTGGAAGTGAATGCTCCGCTGTACATCGCAGTACGACACATAGGAACGCCTCCCAGCCACGATGAGGCGGTAAACCATTGGGAGGTATTCATATATATGTACATATATATGTATATATATATATATACATGTGTATGTACATACGTACACGACTAATTCCAAAATCTGTTCCATTCTCATTTCTTTTTGTCCAATTTATCTGTAGTTGTCGAGAATCGTAGCGAATGTGTTGGTGGAATCGATTGAAACCAGGGGTTTTGTCCTTTTGTTTTCAATGAATGTTTACTTATTTATTTGTACCTTGGGATATCGCGTTTAAATCTATTGATTTTTTTTTACAGAAGCGCAAGGACCATGGCATTCCCACTAATTTCTTGGCACCACCAGGAAATTTGTTTCCAGAAAACTCGTTCTATTTAACGTATGAAAAATTTTGGGCTGTGTAACAGTGTTGAGATTCCTAGGACATCTGCCAATTTTTGTTTTGGACCATTTTTACGCTTCAGCTTGCGTTGTTTTTGTTGTTTCTTTTTGAAGTTCTTGTTGTTTTCTGAGAGAATAAAAGAATTTAGTTAACTGTGAAATGCCAGTACCAATATGTGTAAGCATTTTCATATCAAAACTCAAAACCGCTGCAGAAATGTTAATTCTGAATTCCGAGAATTGTGCATTTTCCAGAAGTTATAGACTAGAGCAGGACCTCAGCCATGAACATCAATAGTCCGCATCCGTCGGTGTTGGGAAGCATCGGAGGAGGTACGCCGGCACATGGACCAGCGTCAGTTTTGGGTACGTACGTAGTTGAATTGTAAACTGTTTCAAAATTGGATTAGTTACTTACGAATGTTACAGTTTTTGAGAAGTGCAGTTTTTTAGAACTTTTGGGGTGATCTGAAAGATTGTTTTTTTAGTTTTTCTTCTTTTCTTTCTGTCATCAACTTTCACTGTTCATTAGCAAGTTCATGACTTTATGTTTTTGTACATCAATATCAGGTGGACATGGAGGTCCTGGATCGGTGCTTGGCCAACAAGGGGGTCCCGGTTCAGTACTGGGACCTGGATCTATCATGGGACCATCTAGCATCGTTGGCCCAAATAGTTTACTTGGACCGTCTTCTGTTATTCCTGGGTCTCATCAAGGACACAGTACGTTTTTACTATGAGTCCGTTATCCTTTTTTTGTGAGGATACTATTTAAACATAATGTAACGGGGTTAGTACTTATTTGTGTCTTCCTCTCACCAGTTATTTCGGAGGAAAAGGTGTGCATATTTTCATTTTGCAGGAAAACAACCTTAACGCTTTTGCCTATTAATGTACCTAGATCAGTTTGGTAAATTGTTTAACTTGCGGTTTACAATTATTTGAATTCATTGGCTGCGAATTTTCCGTTTAGGTGTGTTGCATGGTAGTCATGGGCCAGGTTCTATGGTAAGTTTCGCGTCAGTAGATCGTGGCAGCAATATGAACCTGAACATTAATCCGTCTTCAGTAGTCAACGTCGGCGGTAACCCTGGATCTGTGTTTCAGGTTCTTTCCTTTACTTGCTATGGTACACATCATTTCCATCTTTTTTTACGTCTTGGAATAGGGAGGGTTTCCACCCAAATATTCGAACCAATGCCAAAGTTGTTTCGTTTTTATACCTTTAGCCTTGTAAATCTACTGTTTTACTACTAACTACATGATTTGGGTTGGTTGAAGTGTTTCAGAGTTCTGTCTACGTGATTTTCTTGCCGTTTTTATCTTTACATCAATATTATAGGCAAAATTTTGAAACATTCTGACAAACCACTGCTGAAAAACCATTGCTTTATACCATTGTTTTCGAAAGAGTTAAATATACGAAACATCTAGTTTCCGTTACCAAATTTTGGTCTAACATTGTAGTGATAGTAATTTTTTTGTTTTATAGGATATGAATCCCGGTTCTGTTGGCCAGAACTTATCAGTTCCTATGACTCCACTAAATTTTGAACAGGTCTGTTTTAACAGAATCACTTGGAATGTTGTAAGATTTTTACGTGACTCTCGGCTTTAGTACAGTTCTTGAGTTCTAGCAAAGTTACCGAGACGCAAGCCACATGCCATCTTCGAATTTACCAGCTGCCATGATGCCTGCCACTCCAGCTAGTGCCATCGACATTCCTATGCCAACACTGCAGAATATTGTGTCCACAGTGAACCTTGGTGAGCGCGTCCTCCGTATTTCCCTTTTAGTTGTTGAAATATCGAAGTATTTAAATGTGTGTTCAGGTGTTACCCTTGATCTAAAAAAGATTGCCCTTCATGCTCGTAATGCGGAATACAATCCTAAACGTTTTGCCGCTGTCATTATGCGAATACGTGAGCCACGAACAACAGCGCTGATATTCTCGAGTGGGAAAATGGTCTGTACTGGTGCTAAGTCAGAAGAGGCTAGCAGGTTTGGATTTCTTCAATTTCTTATTTTTATTTCATACTACCAGTCTTGACGTCTACTGTACGGATCCCTTCACTTCCTGCATTCGATTCATTTTATCGCGTCCACCATCCACGAAGGTCTTCCAACTTTTACGTGTAGCTTTTGCTGCTCGAGGACTTTCATTTCATCTTGATTGTTGTAGAATGCTGGTCGAGTCGATTTCTTCCTGGAGTCCTGAGATAGCGGGGCTAATACGTTCCTGTTGGATTGCAGAGAGCGGGTTTTTCCCGGACCAGTCCGGTACCAATTTCCCGACTCCCGAGGAATGACGAACTTGGTGAAACTAAGGCGGATCGAACCACCACCGTGCTCACGATGATCGGCATCATTGCCACTGCGCTATCGGTCACGTTAAAGTTGTTATGCTCCTTTATTAACGGACTACTCAGTAGTTTTTAAGTGTCAGTTAACTCCAATCATGTTTCCATCTTGTATATCCTTCGACTTTTTCTCTAGTATCATTTATTTTCATTTTTCAGGTTAGCAGCCCGTAAATATGCTCGAATTGTGCAGAAATTAGGATTTGATGCAAAGTTTACGGAGTTTAAGGTATTGTAAAGCATAATATTGTGGTTAAGTAGTTCTGTTTTATCGTTGTTGATTTAGGTACAGAATATGGTAGGTTCGTGTGATGTTCGTTTCCCAATCCAACTGGAGGGATTGTGCGTTACGCATACTCAGTTTAGTACCTACGAGCCGGAGCTTTTTCCCGGCTTGATATATCGTATGGTGAAGCCTCGTGTTGTGCTATTGATTTTCGTCTCTGGCAAGGTGATATTCCTTGTTTTTAAGGAATCAAAATTTGGAGCGAATATAATACGGTTTTCAATGGATTTTTGGAATTCTGAGACAGTTGTGCTGGGGTGGGTGTTCACACGTTTAAACCACAGGCTGCTTCCAGACTTCTGTGCGAAGATAGCGCTCTTCCCAGATGGGGTTGATAATTTCCGATTCTGGAGCATTTAGTGACGTGGGGTCTGTGTCGAAGCAGGGTCTAGCGCGTATTATTGAACAATGTATCTGCCACTGTGGTTCTCATTCCATGGTTCTCACGTGGTGGTAAAATTCATTCAGGCGCACTGCCTATGCCAAATGAATAAGCTACATATTTGATTTCTTGAAAGGTCGTTACAGCTATCCTAAGGTGAAGTTAAATCTTAGTTTGCATCCAATAACTGCTAGGTGTAACTTTCATGTATTAGCGGTAGGAGTTGATAACAGTCCTCATTCAGGTTGTAATTACCGGTGCCAAATTCAAGAAGGACATTGACGATGCTTTCAGCCAAATTTATCCAATATTAAAAGGTTTCAAGAAATGAACGTATAATCGCCTATGAGGTTGTTCGATACCAAGTATGTGCTTGCACCCGCGGAATGTTTAAGCAAAGTTGTTGATAGGGTGGAAATTATTCTCTGTTCTTCTCTATGTTTTTAGAATTAAGCGTGGCTTATCTGTTTGGAAGTAAGCGAGCAGATATATATGTGCACATACATATATGTGTATATACAATTGCATGTATATGTATATACATGTATGTGTGTACATGTCTGTTTGTACACACGTATATCCATCTTTTCAGTGTAGTACTTTCGTTATGTTCTCTAGTGTTTCTCCCCATCTAGGTGTTTAGGTGATTTTTTATAATTTAGTGTAAATATAGCTGTCGTATTTACGCTCTTGTTATTCTCATATAGGAGCAGTGAATATATTGACATTGGGGTTTCTGTCTGCACTCTGTGCATGTCAGTTCTTTCCTCCTGAAGTCGTATTGTGAATGCGCGCTGCTCTAATACTTATTGGTGAAATGCGAATGTTGATGCTTCAGATCTTTATTTTTTTCGTTTGTATTCTTATTGTTTATTGAAAATATTATCGTTGTTTCAATTATCTTTATTGTTGGAATAAAGGACTGATCGATACTAGCCTTTGTATCTTGCCAAGTTGAGGATTCCCACTGGAGTACTCTTGACCAACCGTCGCCTTCGAGACGCGGTGGTGTTCATTAGAAAGTTTCTCTAGTTTTCACCTTTCTTCCCAAAATACGTTTTTACGGCCAATTTTCTCGAACTGGGTATTGAACAGATTTTGTAAGCCGTATGGGATAATGGATAGAAATCTGGGCATTGGTCAATCAGTTAGGTATGTGCCATGCTTTCGACTTCATTAAGCATCACTGGAGCTGATTGAATGCATATCTAGCTTTTGCAATGACTCCCGGTGGTATACCGATGTGTCCAGTGCTGTTCTCCTTCCAGATAAGTCTGGTATTAATTCTTCGAGCCCGGAGAGATGAAAGACTTGGTGAGCCTTGGGCGCGGGGATCGATTCCATGTGCAGTACAGGGCGCCTCGGACTACTGCGTAACACGTGCCTTTGTAAGCCATGCATAGATTTGTCATATATCCATTAACGTTGTTTGTTCTCGCAACTTTAAAAGTTTGAGTTTGGAACGACTATAATTACGTCGGAAGGTGTGGGTTGTCAAAATTTGCTTCCATTAAGAGAACTGACATTTTTGTTCCAGATTGAACAAATCAAGTCTCCGATGGTAGCTGACAGTTGGAGCTGTCTTCTAGACGCCTCGGACCTCTCATCCTTACGTGATTTGATTGCCGGACTACCGCAGTCGACCGTACTTTCGATTGCTGAAGAAGCATTTTTGGAAGTAATTGGAGCAAATTTTGTTGGTTGTAATGGTAAGCTTGATTTCATTGGTCGCTAAAGTAATATTTTCTGTTAGTTTTCAACCATACATACTATTTGAACTGGAGCTTATGTTATCTGGAGTCTATTTAGGTTACCTTTTTGACGTTTTTCAGCCTTTTCTCCTCTCCCTTCTTTCTTATCACACGATCTCGCTGTATCGGAGTTGAAGTTCGATCTCATTGAACCGTTTCCTTGTGCGAGGTGTGTTTGGACCAATTAAATTTCATTCATGTATTCATCCATGGATTGAATGAATGTATTTCCTACTATTGATGAACTTCCTTTATTATTAGGAAACTGATACCTGAAAAGTGGTGGTCTTTGTTCTCAACTGGTGTGCTGAAATGTTCCTCTTCTCAGGAACGTTATAGCGTTATTCTTTCCACTTTTTAGGTTACTGCCACACCTTTTGCTTGCAAAAGTCGCTATTCTGGACAAAACGGGTCTCAAAGAGGCTTCTCCCGAAGCTAAACTGCTTGGTTTCAGGTTCGTTGTAATTGAAACTAGTTGACTTTTTTTTTCTTAAAGTATTTCTATAGGGTACTACTCCTATGGCAAAAGATCCTCTGCGAGCCATCGACAGCTCTGAAAGAGAAGATAGATGAATACGTAGAGTCCATCGGTTTTTTTTATTTTTTACTCTTTGTCTCTTTCTGGAAACTACACTTTAGGCTCAGTCGGTGGAAATCGAAAGACTGGACGTTGAACAAAAGCTTCAATATCTCATTGAAAGAGCGAATTCTTATCTGATCTATTATGACTACGAAAAATGTGCTGAGTTCATAAAGTGAGTTTGTTACGAACTTCTATCCCTCAGTTGTGAACAGTTCATAGGTATAAGTCTTTCATGGACGCATACCGTCATGAGTACCCTTTCCAGAAACAGCTTCACCCCTTTTTGTACTTTTTGCTCTATGATCTGCTTGTTCAGTCTCTCCTTAGTTTTTCTTTTTTTTTCAACTGTTTTACTTTTCTGTTTATTTTACGTACTTTTCCGCGCTTTCTGAGTATTTTCGCCTTATATGTATGCTTAGAGCAAGAAAAAAAAATGGAAAATCTGTTCGCTTTCCAATCACAGTGTTTTGGAATGGTTTCCTGATATTTGCAGAGCACATTTCGGGATGTCGGAAGTTCTTTATATCCTCCGATTCCATTCAATAGTAATGCTCTGTTTAAAGGACTAGGAAGGAAAGATTATTTAGTTATTGGTGGGAATTTTAGTTTCATCTTCTGAAAACCGTCCCAGTAGAAGACAAGTTGAACTTGATTTTCGGCGGACTTCTCATTAAAAGTGAACGAGAGAACACGTATGAGACTGGCGACGATGAGGAATCTCTTGTCTGAAAGTACTAAATCGAAGGACGAGAATAATGGCAACGTGTCTCGATGACAGGCAGTCTAGAGTGAATCAGCTACCTCTTTTCTGATGCATGGAATTGATACTTTACGATTTATCTGTCACTGATGTTTGGCAGTTGGATGCGAAGGAGAACAGATTCGAAGAAGAGGAACAGCCATGAGAATAAACAACTATTGGGGAGATTAAAGGATCTGTCGTATTTTTGCAAACAGGAATTTACGCTTTAGAAATTATTAGAGTTACACTGCAACCTAAGGAAATGAACCTATAGCACTCGAATCATGTAAAGAGAAAGCTTCGAAAATTTTTTGGCTCTACTCTATTCCGCGGAACACCAACTGTATTGTAGAAGCCTACTCTTACAACGTCATATAAAAAATCGTGTGTGCCGATGAGAACTTGGTGCCGTTTAGAAAGGGTCGAAATCCTCTGCACATGCAAGAGAAGAAACACAAACCTGGAATTTGGTTCTTTACTAAGGGCGGCAAACAAGCAGAATTAATCTACTGAATACTCCTGTAGAGACTTTCTTGATTATTATCGCTGTCGGGTAGGCAGGTATGAAGCTCGTTTACGATATATTTGTTGAAAGAAGGCTTTTGCACAACGATAATTAGTACAGGAGTGTCTTGTTTGTTTGTTGAGAACATGCTTTAATGAAAGACATTTGGTCGACGTATACACGTGGAATAGATGGTAACGTCATTAGGTTCGTCTTTCATAAGTTGAACAAAAAGGGTCAAGTAGAAGGATGAAAAATAACTCGCTATGAAGTCCATAATGTTCACACGCCACCGTTGCAGTGCAAGTTTCCGAAACCAGCAAGCAGAGCAAACTATTTTCGAACACAAACGTGTAAGTGACGTCTAATTCTCCACATTTGGGGAGAACTAGCAAATGTGTACAAACAGTTCTCCTTTTGTGTGATTTTCTCTCCCGTTGACCATGCAGACATGTTTGACGAACAAATAAAATATCTGGGAGGAATGTGAAGAAAATCGCGATGAAGAGTTCCATATTCAAATGTAATGTAACTACAATGTTAACTTTTTATTTACTGCCTATTATGATTTTTCATGGCAGGGTATTACATGTGAAACAACCACAATGATGCTGAGATATTTGCAAAACTCCGGATCACAGGTGTCTGCGGTGGGGAACGAACGCGCTATTACCCTTTCCGTGGGTTAACGCGTTCACCACCACACCAAGCGGGTCCTTCGCTTCGCTTGCCTCTCAGCTAGTTCTATTGGTTAGCGCCATCAGCAATCACCCGTCAGCGGGATTGATCTAAGAAACTCAAATCGGCAACGATCTTATTTAAGGTGATGGTGTAGTCGAAATCAGAATGTTAGCTTTTTATTTACTGCCTGTCCCGTAAGGCTGAGGCTTTTTGTGAGACTGTTATAAAAATTTAGGAAAGATATCACCGCTGCAGATCTACTGCACTGCATATTCACCAACTGAGCAATAGATGGAACTTGTCTAAGAGACATTACTTTGATTGTAAATGTCCGCGGAAGGTGCGAATTGTACATAGAGGGCACTGTGCATAAAGAATTGTAGTTCCGAAAACCGACTTTATAAACTTTATAAACCTGGGCATTGACCAATAATTCACTATTTTCTTGATAAGCACACACATGGTTCTGGCGGATTTCGCTTTCCTCGAAGTCGGCAAACACAAGTTAACTGCAACCTAGTCAGCCAAATATACCTCCTAACCCGAACAGAAAAATCACGAAACCAAGACTTTGATCGCATTGCAAACAAAACAGCTTCGTGATATACTCATCGCTCTCAGTGAGTTGTTCACTCAGTGTTCGACGTAAAGAAAACTGCACAGAGTTCACACGGATAAGTGATCTGCCTCTCTAGTGCTTTTCAGCTGTGGGTATGGTGGTATTTGGCTGACTAGATTGCGCTCAACTCGACCTTTGCGGTTTCTGAATAGGTCGAAATCGGCGGAAACGTCAGCTATTGCAAATAACTAATATAATAACTACCTCTTGTTTGTTTATCAAAGAGGTAGAAAATTCAAAAATTTTAAATTATAAAGAGCGGAGAATATCTGTAGAGCGTGTATGTCGAACGTAACCTGCAATGTTTCTCAAGGAATGCGAAAACATCTGAGAACTGCACTCCCTAAGCACTTCTGTGATCAGATTCATTGGTACCTCCCTCGTCAGCACTAAAGTTATCAAGCAAAAAGTGATATGAGAAACTACGCAAAAAATAAAATCGACGAGGATATGAATTGAAATGAATGCATGGTATTAGGTCATTTCCTTCATTGACTTCTACTCCTTTGTATGAGTTCCACTCAATACATATTAGCTGCTAATCAGTCGTTGAGGTGGTATGACTATAAACGAGGTTCAAAATATGCATGTTGTCGCGGAAACACAAAACTAGTCGTTTTGTTCTTATTATTCAGTTATGCTCTGGAGTGTTCAAGTTTGAATGTGGAGTTCGCAGGAAAACTGGGTAAACGAACGCGTTTTCAAGAGCGCGACATTGCCCAGCTTGTTCTTAATCTCAATATGGTAGGTTCTCCACACTTTTCCGGGAATAGTAGCGATTGATTGCAGTTGTTTGTAGAGTTCGGCAGGATCATCGATAACTAGTGAAGATTTAGATGTTCCTACAAGCTGTGCCTTAAATAACGACACACTCTTAGAGCAGGTATGATTGTGTTTCACTAAAATTTAATGAACTGTTGGTATTTCTCGTAGTGAATATGAACTTTCAGGTATCATTAGTTGAGAAGGACCGTAAAGATGTTGCATTGTCGTCAATACACCTTGCAATTTTATTTGCTGTTTTCCGACTAGAAAGAAAAAGTGAGCACTGCGACGAATTATTCATGGAGAAAGCGGATGCATATTTAGAAGCGGTAAGGGTGGAAACCCATATAAAATAGTATCCTGCATTTCAATATTTAGGTAGCGGAAAGCTGGGTTTCCCACGACTTTCTATTCTATTATATATTTTGACTTTCTATTAACCTAGACATTGATCGAAAAAATTTTTATATTACTGTTTAGCAAACACGAAGTGTTATTTTGCTTCTTTATTTACGCACAATCTGACGTTTCGGAGGATTTCGCCTTACTCAGAACCGTTTTCTACCTTTCTTTCTCTTTTTCATAGAAAGCGACTCTGAGGAAGGCGAAATCCGCCAAAACACCTTGTGCATAAATAAGGAAATAAAACAACACCTCGTGTTTGCTAAGCAATAACATAAAGAAGAAAAGCATTACAATTTTCTAATTTGGGGTGAGTTGGACTCATGCTAGATCGTTTTAGTGTGTCTTTATTCAATTCAACATTTGGAGGTAGTTTTCCAATAACTGTCGATTTTTTCTTAACTGGAGAAGATGATAAGTTTAGAGCTCGACTGACCTGTAGAAGAGCTTTGTTTTGTCGCCTTAAAGGTTTTCTTTTAGTTTTTTCAAATTATCGTACCACTTCCGAAGTTACTTAGAATTGAACTTTACAAGAGAACAGAGGAAGAGATTCGAATTTTTAATATCTCCATCGCAAGCGTTGCAGTTTTTAACGTCAACGATACATTGACTAACACCATGGTATCTTGAATAAGCCCGCTCGTTCAATCAGCTAAGCGTTCGAAATGCAAGCGTTGATGACGAAAAGCAGAGAAACTATGTTTCATGTGCTATGGAATATCAAAGTTTCATCTTTGTTTAGTAATGGAATACGTTTATTGTAGGCAGTGACACATAAATTGTAATCGTTTCTATTTACATTGTTAAAGTCCAATAAGAACTGTAACATATCAATTTGAAGTTATTAGCGGCAACCAATTTCGCATTGACTGATTTGTGCTCAGTCCTTCTTGCAGTTCATATTTTAATCTCGATAGCAAAATTTTGAGGGTATGCTATGAAATCCACTTAATGAGCATCTTCAGCGAAACGATCACCTGTCACCTGTCGTCCCGTTGATCGTCGAGTTACTCGAGCGGGCGCCAGTAAATCTTCCATTTTTCCCTGTCGCGTGCAAGAGTAGCCCAGTGGGTTCTGCTAGCTCTAGGGACTCGTCGAACATTATAACTTTCTTCTAGGCTCTTCGTGAGGAACTTTGCCAATCGGGTCGGTGGTTTTCTTGCAGTATGACATCTCGAGGAATCCACTAACGGCTCTTGTCCATCGGTTGTCATTCATACGCATTACATGTCCGGCCCACCTTATCTTGGACTGTTTGGCGTACACAACGGCATCTTTGATTTTAGATCGCTGACGCAAATCGGAGCTTCGGATCCCATTTCTTACTTGTGTGGAACAGGATACTCCTAGCATCGTCCTTTCGACTGCGCGTTCGATAACGCTAAGTGACCTTTCATCCGACCAGGTTTCTGACGCATACGTTAGGGCAGGAAGTACTGTTGAGTCGAAAAGGTGGGCACGGAGTCGGTTATTCTTTGTTCTCTTCACTACATCTTCTATGCTCTTGAAAGCTCCCCAAGTCGCTCGTTTTCTTCTGCTCAGCTCTGGAGCTAGGTCGTTCATCATATTGATTTCCCGACCTAGATAGATATAACTGGAGCATTCGGAGGTATTCGCTCCGTAGAGCGTGAATGGGGCATGTGAAGCTAATCCGTTCTTCATGAACATCGTTTCTGTTTAATCGGAGACCAATCTTTTCACAGGCTCTATAAAAGTCGGTAAGCATTCATTCCTATAGGGTAATGTTTGATGTTATAAGAACGATGTCATCGGCAAAGGCAGATGTAGTTTCCGACCATCGATTTCCACTCCCATATTATCCCATTCCAATGTTCGCATGACGTTCTGGAGGGTGGCGGTAAATAATTTTGGGGAAATGGTATCGCCCTGCCTAACTCCTCTTTTGACGCTAATGTTAATATCGTTGTAGAATGGTGATACCTTGGTTGTGAAATTTTCGTACAGCTCACGAAGAATCTTTGTGTACTAAGTAGGGACTACTTGACCATTAAGGGTTTCCAAGACTGCTTCTATCTCAGTTGAATCAAAGGCCGCCTTTAAATCGATGAAAGTGAGACAGAGCGGTCTTTTGTACTCTCGCGATACCTCAATGAGCCTTTTTACCATGTGGATGTGGTTCATTGTACCAAATCTTTTTCGAAACTTTGCTTGCTCACATGGCTGTACTTCGTCCAGTGTTCTGTAAATCCTGTTTAGGATGACTCGAGTGAAAAGTTTGTAGACGACAGACGGTAAGCAGATTGGCGATAGTTGCCGATATCGTGTAGGTCACCCTTCTTGAACAATAGCACGGTCTTCTTGGTCTTCCATTAAATAGGGACCATGCATTCAGACAGGTAACATGTTAAGAGCCTAGCTATTCTGTTTACGAGGACTAGCGAGAGGTTCTTCAGGTATTCTGGTCTTATCCTGTCCGGACCTGGTGCTCTTTGATTTTTCACCGATGAAATGGCATATCGGATTTCGGAAGGGAGAGCCGGTGGTACAACATATCCATCCACTTTTATTTCACACGACGGAAGGTGGAGGTGGCTATCGAAGAGATCCGAGTAGTATTCGTGAATGAATTTCTCCATTGCCTTTCTGGACGCTGTAACTGTTCCGTCTGGGCGTCGGAGTACAATCATCTTGGTCTTGTAATTGGTGAAGCTTCGGTGGGCTTTGTGAATGCTTTTCCTAGCCTCTTCAGCTTCGACCATTACTGATGCTCTTCTCTCTTCAAGATCTTCTTTTATCGAATCTTTCTCATCTTCTTTAGTCAGACGATAATTGCGGCTTATTTTTCAAGAACTTTTTTTTCTTTTTTTTTTCAAGAACATTTTTCAAGAACTTTTCAAGAACAATTTTTGCAACGAGGGCGCCTGGAACGCAGTGATTAGCTGTGCCGTGTGGTGCCGTACTGTGCCTGAAGGTTCGACTCCGTCGTCAGTCAACCGTGCCTATTCGTACTTCGTGGTCGGGGATCGATAGCAGACTTGTTTGAGAAACGCACCTTTCCATCCACAACGTCTACCGGCGACTACCTGTCGTGGAGGCACATGAAAGCTATCAGGGCTATTTATGGATTCCGAAGGGAATCAACGAATAACATTTCATGACTTTCATGAAGGTAAAATCCTTAGGTCGCAACCGAACCCACACATATATTCGAAGGCCCCTTAATAACTCGAAAAACCGACTTTCTGTAAACTCCGGCATAGATGGTTGATATATTTATTTATGTGATCCTATAAACTGATCTTCTTAAGCTGAGGCGAGGTTGGTACAGATCTTCGTTGTCGTTGTCAATGTTTTTGATGTTGCTGGACGATGGCTGATGTTTCGGCGACATCGCCTTCCTCAGAGCCTGGACATATTTTATGTTAGAATACTTTTTATTATTCGGCGGAAAAGAAGGTTAAAGCATAAATGAAGATCGAACTTTCAAATAGACGCCATATTGAACAGGAAGGCCACTCACCGTGATGTTACGTGCGGGACTGGCCCACACGTAGTTCACGTGGGGTCGCGAGCAAGACACGCCCGGGGATCAAAATATCATTTTGAAATAGGACGCCGGGTCACGCGTGATAGTGAGGCATTCGTCCTTCCGGTTCATCTTTGGATTTTTGAAATTTATCCAAAACGCCTCAAGAGTTTTGCGCGTTGATGCTTTCGATCCCTGCGCTAGGATCCGCACATTCACTTCAAAATTATCGCCGTTGTGCTTTTGTGCCTTATGCGTACCTAGAGGGGTGTTTAAACGGATTTTAGCTTTCCCATCTAGATGTTCTTTTATGCGGACACAAAGTGGTCTACCCGTTTTCTCCGATATATCCCTCGCCGCATGCATTACATGAGATCAAGTATATTATACCTAAACTCATGCAATCCCCGTCTCTCCCGTTTCCTCGCCGCATGCATTACATGAGATCAAGTATATTATACCTGAACTTATACATTCCCCGTCTCTCCCGTTAGGACAGATCATACAGTTTTCTGAGCTGCACAAACGATCATAGAGACGGTTTCGAACTAACGGGCGGCGTAGGGTGTTGGGTGGGTTGTCAATAATCGTTACATAATTTTCAAGACCACTTTTTTCTTAAGCACTTTTTAATGGCGTGACTTACTTCGTTTGATATGAAGGGCAGCTTAAAGGAGATCCTACTTTCGCCTGAAATATTACTTTGGGAAACTACCCAACGTTTTCCTCTAAACCGAGTGGCTTCTACTTCGTAGCCATTGGAAATGGCTATTTCTCGTTCCAGGTTTTGCGATTCCTTCCTTTCTTCTTCTTCTCCTGTACACACATTTTTAGCCGTATGATACATATTTTTGATAAGTGCTTTTTTTATGTGTGAAGGATGAGAGGAGAGGCAGTGAACTAGAATGTTTTTACTACTTGGCTTGCGATACCATTTTGTTACATAGCCACTTACCGAGAGCTTTATTTCGATGTTTAAGAATGGAAACCAGTTCTCGGTAGGTTTTTCTCGTGTAAATTTTATATACTCTGACTGTCGGTTTAATAATTCAAAGCACTCATCCATCTGTTCTTGTGTGGAACAGATGATAAAGCAGTCGTCTATGTATCGACAGTAGAGTAAGGGTCGGTGAACGAGAACTGGAGCTTCCACCTTCGACATGAAAGCGGTGGCAAGGCTTGGTGCTAAACGCTGCCCCGTCGCCAACTCTCTAATTTGTGCAAAATATTTTCCAGACCACCTAAAGATTAAACAACTAAGACACTGTTTTAAGAGGGTCATTAGTTGCGCANCTATCACGCGTGACCTGGCGCCCTATTTCAAAATGATATTTTGACCCCGGAGTGTGTCTTGCTCGCGACCCCACGTGAACTACGTGTGGGCCAGTCCCGCACGTAACATCACGGTGAGTGGCCNTACTTTGGGAAACTACCCAACGTTTTCCTCTAAACCGAGTGGCTTCTACTTCGTAGCCATTGGAAATGGCTATTTCTCGTTCCAGGTTTTGCGATTCCTTCCTTTCTTCTTCTTCTCCTGTACACACATTTTTAGCCGTATGATACATATTTTTGATAAGTGCTTTTTTTATGTGTGAAGGATGAGAGGAGAGGCAGTGAACTAGAATGTTTTTACTACTTGGCTTGCGATACCATTTTGTTACATAGCCACTTACCGAGAGCTTTATTTCGATGTTTAAGAATGGAAACCAGTTCTCGGTAGGTTTTTCTCGTGTAAATTTTATATACTCTGACTGTCGGTTTAATAATTCAAAGCACTCATCCATCTGTTCTTGTGTGGAACAGATGATAAAGCAGTCGTCTATGTATCGACAGTAGAGTAAGGGTCGGTGAACGAGAACTGGAGCTTCCACCTTCGACATGAAAGCGGTGGCAAGGCTTGGTGCTAAACGCTGCCCCGTCGCCAACTCTCTAATTTGTGCAAAATATTTTCCAGACCACCTAAAGATTAAACAACTAAGACACTGTTTTAAGAGGGTCATTAGTTGCGCAACGGCGACGATTTTGAAGTGAATGTACGGATCCTGGCGCAGGAATCAAGAACATCAACGCGCAAAACTCTTAAGGTGTTTTGGATAAATTTTAATAATCCAAAGATGAACCGGAAGGACGAATGCCTCACTATCACGCGTGACCTGGCGCCCTATTTCAAAATGATATTTTGACCCCGGAGTGTGTCTTGCTCGCGACCCCACGTGAACTACGTGTGGGCCAGTCCCGCACGTAACATCACGGTGAGTGGCCTTTCTGTTCAATATGGCGTCTATTTGAAAGTTTGTTCTCCATTAACAGTTTAACCTTTTTTTCCACCGAATAATAAAAATATTCTAATGTTAAATACATCCAGGCTCTGAGGAAGGCGATGTCGCCGAAACATCAGCCATCGTCCAGCAACATCAAAAACATTGACAACGACAACGAAGATCTGTACCAACCTCGCCTCAGCTTAAGAGGATCAGTTTATAAGATCACATAAATAAATATATCCGAAGGTCTTAATGGTAGGCGGATGCAAGGAAGTAAGCCTAATAGAAGTGCTACGGATCCACAAGATATGTAATGAGGATTATTTAAATAAATAAGATTTTTCCTTCAACTGATGGCGGGGTACAATGTGAAATAGAACCATGAGGATGCTAAAATGTGACCTTAACTCGAACTTCTGGTGCGCTTCAGCCGTCGATTACCTTTTCTGAGAGCTCAAGTATTATTTACTCTACCAACCGAGGCTCCTGATTTACCTTTCTCTCAGCTAGTTTTTTTACCCTAGCGTGCTATTAGCAATCACCCGTCAGCGAGAATGATCTTTGTAACAGTTGCAAATTGGCATTGAATTCTGTCATTCCTGTTGATGGGTGATTGCCGATAACACCAATAGAGTACGAAAATGGCTGAGAAAAAACGAATGCAAGGGCTTAAGTTGGTGTGGCAGATAGCATATGGTCTCCTGCTAAAGGTAATTTCGGATTCGAAGCTCATCTGAGTTTCAGAGTTTTGCTCATATTTCATCATTCTTGTGGTTGTGTTTTAAAATGATTCCGTGGTACGAAAGCTATCAAAAATCTAAGCCTGCTCACATGATTAACGACTTTTGTTCCTCAACGTATCGTTTCCTATCTAGAACTATGATTGATCACTGGATTTACAGATCATTCAACAGCGTCGATGTTGGTCCGTCCAAGTGGCTGCATTGTTGTCCCGCTGTGAGTTAGAGCGAACGAGAAAGAGACGTGTGGAACGAGCTTGTGCGCAATCAGAACTGATTTGCAATCTTATGGATGGTGTGGATGATAAGGTGAACATATTGACTAGGTTCCTAAGCAGTTTATGAACTTTTTAAACATTTCTATGGCACACCATTCCGTACTTATTCACTGGTATGGAGAAACTACGTGTCTAAAACGGTTGTATTGAGATTTCTAGGAAGAGTGGTTAAAATTGAAGCTGATGAGTGAAAGAATGAGCAGGCAGTAAATTTCCAAAATTCTGATTTATTTCTGCTCTGGATTTCCTCGACTTCCTCGTATCCTTTTATTTCTTTTATTGGCGATTCATTTTTCGGTGTGGCTTTTCGTTTCGAAGTTTCAGCTGTAGCATATGTATTAATCTGACATAAGTGTCGCCTTCGAGCGTTGTCTTAAATTGTCTCAATCTTTCAACCTC
Source organism: Angiostrongylus costaricensis (assembly GCA_900624975.1). Lineage (NCBI taxonomy): Eukaryota > Metazoa > Nematoda > Chromadorea > Rhabditida > Metastrongylidae > Angiostrongylus > Angiostrongylus costaricensis. Next base: position 45,539 of record UYYA01004308.1, read on the forward strand.
TGATGATGACTAATTGGTGATCGGTTACAGTGACGATGATTAATTTCACGCTAATATGGATACTGAAGTTGATATTATCAAGTAGATTCACCAATGGCAAAGCAATGGAGAAGTTGTTTCATATGCAAAAGGCAGTAAAATCGACTTTCCTAGCGTGTACCTCTTCAATTAGTGCTGCATTACATGTTGCTTTCGAGGGATCTAAACGATATCGAGGCCCCTATAATTTGGAAATTGTTTCAGACATCGATTGGGATTAAATGGAAACGTTGTGGCCTAGTACTTGCTAGTGGATTGGATCCTTTTTGGATTGCTCGTTGTGTTCACGCAGAAACGCTTCAATCACTGGGTTGCACTTCGGTAAGAAATAGACTTTACTTTGATTGATCACAATTCCGCCGTAGTATCGTAGAATTTTACTCATCTATCAGCATTTTATTCTGTTACTATGTTATCAAGTGCAAGTTTTTTTCCTCTTAATTTCAAATCGTAGCTTCGAGTCGGCTTAGCCGGGCGAGGTGTGGGTAGCTTAGAGGCCCGTTTCTGGGATGATAGGATATTAGGCACGTAAGCGCCTAGACAAGATCACTAATGGCTGACTTTTTATCCTACACGCCATGCCTTTATTTATTCTGTTATTTGTTTCTTCGACTATGCTTTTCTTCCGTTTTTTCTTAGCGATCTCTTTCTTGCCACAATCGCCGTTTTTTTTCTCACTTTGCTCTGGGTCTTAAAAGCGTACATATGTATCTTACCACATTTTTTTAAATGTATGATGTTTAGGAAGCACTGCTATTGTATGAGAAGTTGGAGATGTGGGACTGCGTTGTGAATTGCTTTAAGAAGCTTGGGCAGTTAGAAAAGGTTATTAAGCTTTTGACTGTCACCCGTTATCTCGGTACATCTTCACTATTTGTTTCCTGTTACTTGATATTTTCTTTAGGCAGAAGCTCTAATTCATCGGTTGGTTTCCGACAGACCAAATGACTCGATGCTCGTTTGTTTATTAGGGGACATCACTATGGAAGTTACCTACTACGAGGAAGCTATTCGAGTAAACAACACTTTACTGAATGTGTCCAGTAAGCTGGATTAGGAATCTAGGAATTCAGATGTCTAACGATCGAAACGCTCGCGCTCGGAAGTCGCTAGGGAATCTGCTGTTGCTCCGCAGCCATTTTGAAAGTGCCTATGGGCATTTGAGGAGAAGTCTCGAACTTCAACCTATACAGGTTGGTCTGAATAAACTGCAGTTGAATCTTTCGACTAGTTAATATTTGCTTCCTTCAAGAACGATGTTACTTTTTTTCTGGATTACAATGTGTTTGCCGTTCACTAGTTGAACATACCGCCACTACTGAAAGGGAAATTTGGAATATTATTTGTCTGCTTCCTGTGGGAGAGAGGTGTTCCTGTGTCTAACTGCGATGTATAGCGAAGAGTTCATTAGTCCAGCGAAGTGTGCCAGGTTGTGAAAGGTTTCCTTACTTTTATACGAAGAGAAAAGAAGGTGAATCAATGCCAGTGGATCACATCCATCTTGGTGGCAACCTGATCTCAAACCGGTAGGTGTTCGTTCGATTCACAAAAACTGGCTATTTGCTAGCGACTTGAATACGCGCTTATAACGGCACCTCAAATTTTTAGGGGAAACACCATACCAATCTTTTAAAAACGCGACTTTAAAACTTTCCTTGTGCTCGTAGATCAGCTGAAACTTCAATTACTCTCTGCAAGAAATCGCTAGCAAGAAGACACTATGAAAATCCGTGATGGAACGTTGAAGAAATTGAAATGGGTTTTTCTTCTTTAAGAGATACCACTTCATAATTATTCATAATGTAATGAAGTAAAATGAACGCAAATTTACAACTAAAATTGGCTTATTACAAAGCATTGAATGAATTTGCTGAGAGCTAACGATGTACCAAGTTAGTTGTTTTATCCTTCCCAACAAATTTGATACGGGTGGGTCACACTATTTATGTTATAGCTGAACTCACAATATAAGGATTAGGCAGCTGTAGAAAAGTGCTGCGCGTGGTAGAAAGGTCTATGCGTCAGTTCTACAAATTCTCGCATAGTGATTTTCGGACAAATTTTTTCCGATATAAAATGTATTACGTCATTTTAGTTGGGTGTGTGGTTCAACGCTGGGTACTGTGCATGGAAAATGGAACGTTATTCCGATGCGGTAACATGCTTCCACCGATGTGTAAGTTGATGAGAAAGATCATTGCTGAGAGGCATAGAACCTATGTGCTTAAATCATTTTTATATGTTGTGTTGTCCGATGAATTCATGCTGATTTGCGTGATTTCCAACCTTACTTACTGCGGTTGCGCACTACGTTTAGTGCACTGTCGAGCTTCTGTGTCACTTGGTGGTTATCTTTTTGAAGAAGAGGCTTGAAGCCATTTCGATCATAGTCCACTTGGTTTACGAACCGTGGGGCATCATTCATACGACAGTTGCCTACATGAAAGCACTCAAATTATTTTGAGCTTGATTCCCGACTATTTTTACCAGCAGTACTAATTTTTTTTTTGAGCAACTTCCAAAGCAACAGAGCTGCTATTAAACATGTCGGAAGACATATCGGAGTCTTGTTTGACCTAAAGCCGTATTAAACTAAATTGCTTTTCGATGGACAAGAATAAAAAGCTCACTAATTGACAAATGAACGCAAATCCTGTGTGTAAAGCTTATAGATAACGATAGGTAGGTGGTTTCATGAGTTTCCCACGTGTGGGTCCTCTTCGGCCCTCTGGACGTGCAGAGTAGGTACGTCTCCAGTGGCGGAGAGGAGGTTGATTGTGGATCTAATTGTTTTGGTACGCGAATCAGTTGAGAGGGCAGTTTTCTTATCTTTTTTGAGGTTGATTGTTTTAAACCTTTCGAATATGCATAATCATTCATGCATGTTTCACATTAGATGCTCGTTTGTCTGTTTGCTGTTCGCTTGCTTGAACAGTATAGCGCAAATTGAACACCGATCGTGTATTAACTTGAAGAAAAGTGATTATTTCTTTATGTTTACCTTTGTTTCCTTACTAATTATTTTTTCATTTATTTGATTCATTCACTTCTGGTCTTACTTTATTTTTACTTTCACCTTTTGTTTTGTTTTGCTTTACCTTATTTTCTTTGTCTTCTTATTTTCCTATTCCTGTCTTGTTACTTTATTATTTCTGGTCAAAATTCTCAGCATTATGTTTAGATATATTTCGAAGAACAAGCTGTGTAAAAAGTTCGTAGTCATGTTCATCGCCCTTACGACAAAGCTGCATGAACATTGTGAACAGCTCGTTCTGCGGATCATCCAGTTGCAGTTATGCTCGAATCAGATGTCGTTCTCTCAACTGGACGGATTGTATTACTACATAAATTATAGTATTGGTCGTTAAGCGATAGCGTATTCAATCAGATATATCACCCGTGTCACTTGTAGTTCCGTTGATCGTCAAGTGACTCGAGCGGGCGCCAGTAAATCTTCCATTTTTCCCTGTCGCGTGCAAGAGTAGCCCAGTGGGTTCTGCTCGCTCTAGGGACTCGTCGAGCATCATATCTTTCTTCTAGGCTCTTCGTGAGGAACTTTGACCATCGGGTCGGTGGTTTTCTTGCAGTATGACATCCCGAGGAATCCAGTCACTAATAGCTCTTGTCCATCAGTTGTCATTCATACGCATTACGTGTCCGGCCCACCTTATCTTGGATTGTTTGGCGTACAGAACGGCATCTTTGATTTTTGATCGTTGACGCAGATCGGAGCTTTGAATCCCATCCCTTACTTGTGTGGAACGGGATACTCCTAGCATCGTCGTTTCGACTGCGCGTTCGATAACGCTGAGTGACCTTTCATCCTGATCACGCAGCGACCAGGTTTCTAACGCGTACGTTAGGGCAGGAAGTAGCGTTGAGTCGAAAAGGTGAGCACGGAGTCGGATATTCTTTATTCTCTTCACTACATCTCCTATGCTCTTGAAAGCTCCCCAAGCCGCTTGTTTTCTTCTGCTCAGCTCTGGAGCTAGGTCGTTCATCATATTGATTTCCCGAACTAGATAGACATAACTGGAGCATTCGGAGATATTCGTTCAGTTGAGCGTGAATGGGGCATGTGGAACCAATCCGTTCTTAATGAACATCGTTTTTGTGAGATTTAGTCGAAGACCAATCTTTCCACAGGCTTTATCAAAACCGTCAAGCATATGTTCCGCTTGGCAAATGTTTGGTGTTATAAGGGCGATGTCATCAGCAAAGCAAAGATGGCGTAACTGCCGACTCTCGATTTTCACTCTCATATTGTCCCATTCCAATGTTCGCCCGACGTTCTGGAGGGTGGCGGTAAATGGTTTTGGCGAGATGGTATCGCCTTGGCTAACTCTTCTTTTGACTTCAATGTTAATATCGTTGTAGAATGGTGATACCTTGGTTGTGAAATTTTTGTACAGCTCACGAAGAATCTTTATGTACTGAATAGGGACTCCTTGACTATCAAGGGGTTCGAAGACTTCCATAAATAAAGTACAAAATGAAAACTTATGTACCAAGTCTTTTGTCTGCTGATTTGCCTGCTGAGACTATCAAAGTGTTTGGCTGAGTAGATCGCATGTCATTTTGACCTTTCCAGGTTCTGAAGAGGGCGGAACTGCCGAAACGTCAGCAAATCTGTGTTAATAAATGATGTAATAACAACCCATGTTGGTTCATTAAAAGAAAAAAGAATGAAACAAAGTCGGTCTAGAGATTTCCTACAAAAATTCTGACGATGGTCCCCACGATTACGATAAGACAGCAGAAATGTGATTTCAAGGGATGTATTGAGATTAGATCGGTACTTGAATAGATGAAATTTCAAGAAAAATATGGAGCGGATAGCAAAGTGGTTAGATAAACCGCACAATATATGCCTGGTGATTGATTCGACCTGACTCCAAGTCAACTGACTCCTTCATCTCTCAGAGGTCTGCAAATTAGCACTAGAGGTGTCTGACATAAGGGCCATAGAGGAGCTGCCTCTAGTGAAGGCATGGAGTTGCTCTAGCCTAGCGAGTCCAGAATTACAGGCGGAATTGATTCGTCCAGAATTGAGCCTCATATTGCCGAGTAGACGAAATCTTCAAGGGGCAGCCCAACACACACGCAAATCTAAGAACCTTCGGGATAACCAATATAAGACATTAGAAAAAACCGCATAGAAAATGTAGGGATCCGCACAATGCGTGACGTTGGATCAAACAAATGAAATAAAAGAAGAAACAGCTTGGGCGAAAGTTGTTATGATAACACGAAGAGCTCCGACCAACATTCTAGAAAGGCGTCTTGTTGAAAGAGCTCTAAGATCATGAACATAAATATATGAAAGAGGAATAAAGCTTTTAGCATTGATCAATCTCTGAGGGATGCGCCATGCACTCGATTTCATCAGTGATCCTTAGGGTTGATAGAATGCATATCTGGCTCATGCAATGACTCGCGGTTGCCTATCGACGTATCAAGTCAATGCTGCCATCCTTCCAGACAAGTCGTATAAATTTGCTGACCTCGAAGGAAGAAAAGCTTGGTGAGTCCAAGGGTAGGATCGAATCAAAGATCACGTGTACATTGTGAGACACCCATAATCACTTCACCGTACACACCTACAAATCATTATTATGTGCAGTAGCAAAAAAAACAACAAGAAATTGCGAGAAAGGAAATTTTTCATGTGAAAAAGCGTTGATATCATTCATTGCATTGAAAATAGGTTGAGGATCATATAGGAGTAGCAATTCGGGACGACAGAGGAGTTAGAAATCCGCTGATGACTCGGAAAAGGCCACAAATCCATCACGGGGTCGTGGGTTTCGTGACTGAAAAACGTTTCACGAACCTGTTTCATGCCCCCCGCTGTCCACAATACTAAGTAGAACGTGTGATTTTCGGTCGGGGAGTAATTGCCATGGACAGAGGAGAAGAGCGCTTTGACGCTTTGAGGAGTGAAAATGAACAAAAGAAACAAAGTAGGTAATCATAAAAGACTATTTCGGACACCTCAACAGTCTAATTGACCTTGAGTTTTCCGGGCGATTTTTAACCTCTGGTGTGAGTTAATTTAGCAGAGAAATAATGACCGAATTGAACGGTATCTTAACTCTGCTCAGACACAATACCGTTAGCTAATGACGGGTGATTGCTGATGGCACTGATCGATAGAACTAGTTGAGAGACAGTTGAAATGAGGAATCCACGTGGTGTGGTGATGAACGTGTTAGCCCTCGGAAATGGTAATAACGCGTTCGTTCCCCACCGCAGACACTGTTCTCGTCAAGAAAATATCTATGTCGGTGACGCAAAATTTTGTGGTTAAAAATTTTCTTGGCTCTTTTTTTCAAATACAGCTTTTTCAAAGGCATTTCAGAATGTTAATGACTTTTGCTTAAACGTGTCCTAGATGCGGTCGACTTTCAAGAAAATGATTACGGAGAAAACCCTCTCGAGCTCATTTTGTTTATAACTTGTGCAGTTTTAGCTGGCTCATGTGTGATGTCATGTGGAAAGAGCGTGTTCTTACTACGGACCACACCAGCTGTCTCGAAAGAGTCATCGTAATCGTCTTTCGATTCAGTCTTTCACCTTTGAAAAGTGCGTAGAGGCTCATTTCGGGATGTCGTGTAAGATCACTCTTCACCGACATAACAATATACGCAGGAAATGGCTCGTTTTCTTGCGTAAGATTTTAGCGTAAAAGAAGCGCAGAGTTTTCTACAGCCTCACAAGTAATTCCTATAAGGTCGGCGTTAGCTGTCCACTTTAAATGATCGTCGTCAGCTACGGAAGAACGCTTGCGAACCTTCTTCATAGCAAATAATCATACCCTCGTTAGGAAACCTTTTCAGACTACATTTTGAATTCGGAAGAGATGGTCATAACTCCGTTCACTAGTGCAGTTTAGAGTTGTTTTCGGGGTAGTACGCCCATAAATCTGAAATCGCGAGGGAAAATCACACGAAATTCCTACTTTTGAGCATTGTTTCAATCAGCCTAAAGTCTTCGTAAAATTTTTGAAAATGTTTGAAAATGAGTTATGTTGCAGCAAGAGAGCGAAGGTAGGGCAGTGAGAGTGATGCCGAGTATCCGAGTATCACAAACGCGGTGCTGGTTCGATTCCGCACAGGGTCTACTAAGCCTCTCATTCATCTTGGAGCGCAAAATTTGGTGCCAGACGTATCTGGGAAAAATCACTCTCTGCTATTTAAATGCGAACTCCCCAGCCCGTCTATCTCAAGAGTCGACGGGGAATCGACTGGGTCAGCATTCTACAACATTCATAAAGAACAAAAATCCTTAAGTTACGGCCAAACCTACGCCCAGAAATTAGAGGACATCGAACGTGATGGATGAGGGGAAAAAATTGAATGGAAGGAGTGCTCGGATCAACGAAGCAGATGTAAAAGACGCGTCGTATGAAATTTTAAAAATAAAGTAAAAGATAAGCAAGAAGCAAGTCTTAAATGTCATACAGAACACTGTATAAATATTATGGTACTATTATTATTCCTTATGGTTGTATTTCACACAGAACCCTGTCGCTAAAAGTTGTAATGAGCTGCAGATAAAAAGTTAACATAGTTGTTTCGAACTATACACTGGGCTTAACTGGGTTCAACGCCGATTTGGACTCCAGATCGACCCCGTTGATGGGGGTCGCACTAGTTGACAAAAAACTAGCTGAGAGACAAACGAAAAGGTGCGCCCGTATGGTGTGATGGTGAAAGCGTTAGCCACTGGAAAGATTAATAGCGCGTTCGTTGTCCACCGTAGACACCGCTAGGTCCGGAGTTTTTCAAATATCTCAGCATCATTATGAGTGTACTAATACTTATTACAATTTGTGGAAAATAGAAAAGAAAAGCAAGAATAAAAAGACGTAAGCTTCACCACAACAAAAGAAGCCATCATTTGGGAAGGGCCTAATCATGGTTCATCTGGTACACTCAAACCGTCTGCTTCACAAGAATTACTTAAAACCGTTCAGAGGTCGCCGAAACGTTAGCTGAATAAAAGTTTTATAATAACCTCTCATAAACTGAAAGATCTAAGCAAATGCATTGATTATTAATGCAGAGGTTAAGTGGAACTCGGCGTAGTTAATTAAGACCTTCCTTTTCACTCTTTCTTAAGTTCACCTTTGTTTCAAGGGCTCGTGTGGCGCAGTGGTCGGAAGCGCCCTGCAACACACACGTGGAGTCGATCTCCACACCCATGGCCCACCAAGCTTTCCATCCCTTCGAGGTCGGCAATAGGAACTTCTCTGGGAGGATAGCACCGCTGGCTCGATACATCGGTAGGTCTCCGCGAGCCATTGTAAAGGCCGCATATGCATTCAATTTCCTGCTTAATGAAGTGGAATGCATGGCGCATCCCTTAGGGATTGATCAACGCCGGGAGCTTTATGCTTCATCGTTTTTATCATTGTTTTTAGCTACCTGCTATGCAGTCAGTCCAGATCTCACACTGTTAAAAACACTTTCATAAACTTTCGAAACCGTCACGTTCTCTATTCATGATTTATGGTCGCCGAGTTTTCCTCAACATTGCTTTTTACACCCTGGCCTTGAATGGGAGAAAGTAAGCAGATTTGGAGAGCGATGAGAATTTTTCGGAGTTCCTCATACCCTATTTTGGATCAAAGTTTAGCCCTTAACAACGACTTCCGAAAATCCACTGTGACTTAAGCACAAGAATTCCTCTCATTGTGAAGACGAAGACTTCTACATTTCTCCCATAAGGAATTAAAGATCAGTCACAGTATTTTTTTTATAAGTAGCCAGCCTTTTACTGCTCTGAAAATGATATTGTACTTGGATCGTCCCTATGGAACATTCGGCCGGAAGACACTTCGTAGGCGGTTTTTGCTAACTGGGCAAATTTTGTCCTTAAAGTTCTGAGAATATCATATCAAACTCCACGTAGTAATTCCCATGACCGACTTTCTGTTAACCTCGGCATTAATTGATAATTTAATGTTAGGGTTATGAATGTTCAGGTCAATGTTGTTAGTAGGTCAATGTTATCTGCTAGGGTTATGAAAGTGTTTGGCTGAGTAGATCGCATCTCAATTTGACCTTTCCAGGCTCTGAAGAAGGCGAAACCGCCGAAACGTCAGCAATTGTGTTCTAATAAATTCTATATTAACAACCTCGTGTCTGCTTATTGATGAAAAACATTGAATTATCATATCAAACTGTTCCCATTTTATAAACGTGAGAAGCCGCTGACCTTCGGGCATGAAAAGGTTTCTTTGCGTTGCGATTAAATTTCCTCACTACGGCGGAAATTTTTTGTGTAGGTTTAGTCTTATGGAAATGAAGTAAACGCTAGAGGATGAGTGTTTTGCCCTATATCAATTTATCCCTACATCAATGGAATCAATTTCAGATGAAGTTATTCATCTTATCTTTTATGTGACCTGAATCTGAATGAATTTGAATCCTCGGTTACCCTTAACAGGTTCTTACCTGAAATTCAGGGCCCCGACCAAGGACCTGACTTCGACTTTTTCTCGGTCACTTTTTTACCCTATCAGCGCTATCAGCAATCAATCGTAAGTGGAAATAATCCGGAGAGCCCTAAAAATGAAAAGACGGTGATATAAATATAAAGTTAAACACTGCGGTTTCAACGGCAGATTCAGCTCGAATGGATTCAACGCTGATTTGCGATCCCTAGATAATTTCCGTTGACAGGTGTTCGCTAATAGCACCGTTAGGAAAAAAGCTGACTGAAAGAATGGCTAAGCAAAATACTCGGCTGGTGTGGTGGAGCACGTGAGAATCCGGAAAGGGTAAATCATGAGTTCGAAGAACAACTGAGGTTCTGTGTTTGGCTCATATTTTAGAGTCCTTGTGGTTCTGCTCCACACCTTACCTTCCCATGGTGAAAAAATAGGCAGTAAATAAAAGTTGGAACCTTATGTTAAAAGTATGAGTAGGATCTGGTGTTTTCCATTTCATTCTCGGCTTGGTGACAAAACTAACAAAGTGAACGGTCCCTGAAGAACAAAAATGTTGCAGTTTTTCACGGGTTTTTAGGGGACGACTTGACAACAACTTTTGTCAGGAAGGATTTGTGGACAGCTGAAGCACGACGAAGCATAGGAATGCACTGTGTTGGCTTATATTAGTGTAGTGTTGACAGCTTAGCGTGATTTGGTAACGATGGAGTGTACAATGTTTACATGTCCACTCCTTGTCCATTTTATTTCGTTTGGTGGACTTCCTCTTCATAACTATTATCTGGAGCACTTGTGGCACAGTGGTCGGAGGCGCTTTACAACGCACACGCGGAATCGATCCCCGCGCCCATAGCCCATCAAGCCTTCCATCCCTCCGGGATCGGCAAATTGGTACGAGACTTGTTTGAGAGGGTAGCAGCACTGGCTCGATACATCGGTAGACCATCGCGAGTGATTGTAAAGGCCATATATGCATCCAATCACTTCCAAACAAGACTTAATAAGGTAGACGGCATGGCGCATCCCTCAGGGATTGACCAACGCCGAGAGCTTTATCTTTTATCCTTTAACTATTATCTATCCTCTCACAGTATTCGAGTCAAAAAGAAAGCATAATCAGTGGAATAGCCCGAAAACACTTAAGCTGGTTAGTTATCCACCGATTATATTTGGAATCCTTGGAAGAAACCATCATCAGTTGCGCTGTAAATGTTTTGCAAAAAAAATAAATGAGGCTAACTCAAGTTCGGTTTTGTTCTATGATTGAACCGAAGTGAAACGATTATCAAGATGATAGAAATTTTAAGGAAACGTTGCCGTTCTCGTCCGTTGCACCATTTTTCATCGGTTCCAAAAAGCGCTTTGCATTACAGAGCTCAGCGGCATAGGACAGGCTGTGGTGGAACAGCGTAAATATTAAAGAAATAATCCAAACACGTGTGAATTTCCAGAAACAAAACAACGAAGACAAGAATCCGAACTTTTGGGCCCCTGTCCTCAAATTTAAGGGGTTAATCAAAATAGAGAGGAACCACATCTTTGAATTTTTTCATGACACCCTTACATCCGTTCATAATTCAAAATTGGCGAAATTCATGGCAGGTAGTTCTGAATCACCTCCAACGAATACTATCGATCTTCCTGATTGAAGAATACTCAGTTGGTTAGTCACTAAGGCTATGCGACATGTTCATAGACAACAAACAGATTGTAGATTGCAAGCGGATGAAGAAAGTTCTTATCTAGTTTTGTAAGGTAGTTGGATTTTTGACATGGTCCCTATATCCTTGCTGTGTGGGATTGAGTTGCATCTTGAGTAGACAGACTGACATATTTTGCAAGTCTGTAGGGGTGTGACTCCGTATGTGGGCAATTGTATCTTGCGCATTTCACAAACATGTAAACACGTGGCTAGGAAATGCATGCAGGTGATTTTTTGTCAACTCAAACGAATAAAGTTAACATTGATATTAGAAAATAGCTCCAAGACAGTCATGAGTTCCTATCTTTATAAGAAAGGTGTTCATTACTTATGATACCAAATGAATTCCCGTTGCAGTAGCGTTGGATAGGACAAATTCGGAGAGCTATCAAAACTCTCAAAGACTTCCTTGGCTGCTTAAATCTGGAAGAACTATGGCGACTAAGATACAATTAACGCATGCTACTATCGCATTAACCCAGTATCTGAAAAAGGTGATACTTGAAAACCTTCGCCCAAAACTCACTAGCACAGTGACTTTTTTCATACGTTTTCATACGTCAGCCCTCATGAACTTCTAAACAGCAACTTCGTTCCTAGCTTGCAATACCTCATGGGGCAATAAAGGGAAGGATTGAGAAAAGAAGAGCGGCAATATTCGCTGAAGGTACACAAATTGAAAAGAGTACCTGCAATCGTCGACGAAATGTAACCAATCACAAGACCAAGGTAGCAGCCGGTCAATTTCTGCACGGAACAATCTTTGCACTAAGAAAATCAAAAGAGAAAGTCATACATGTCTTGTTCTGCGATATATTCGGTAGTCACCTCGACCTGAATTCACATGTCGAAGATGATCCTGACAGGATTAGACCCAAGTGTTTGATGAATCTAACGCCCATACTTTTCAGGACATTAGCTAGGTATAAAAACACTGACTTGCTGCGTCGGTAGGCCTCATAAATCGTAAATAGGCACTTAATCATTTCTTACGATGATAAATAGAGCCGAAAGAATGGGGCGTAGCTAAGAGATTGATTAACTCCCATCGTTTTATTACTTGTCCTCTTACGGTTGCGAGACGATGGAAAACAAGCATGATCGTATCGTTTCACTAAATGGGAGACCTATACGACGTTAGCAGCTATTGCTAAATCTACTTGCTGGTATAAAAGTTCCTTACTCAAGTCATCTTCAACAAGAGTAAGAAGTCATTTGACGAATGCTATCCATCAAAAGACACCTTCATCGAATGTCCTCACGTGAAGATATAAAATAGATTCAAAAAAGGTCTTTTTCCCAAAATATTTTTTTCTTTTTCTTTCTTCTTCTTTTTTTTTTCTTTTTCTCAATATGAGCACGCATATTAAATAACCATTCAAGAATCCAATGACAAGGAGCACGCAGTCTTCGATGAGCATACTGAAAACTTTGACGATTAGCACAAAGACAATACTAGTACAGTAATTCAATAGCAGAAATTCAATCAATATGAAAACTCTATTGACAGAGAGTATACAAAACGAAGGCGCAATACTCCGTCCGACTAATCCGAAAACATTTCTCGAAAAGACGCAGTGGTATCATGGAATCGCTTGCGTGCGTAACAACTTTCTCATTCTGGTAGAGTTCGTGCTCCGGCAATCTCTACCAAGTCATTTTTACCCTCGTTGATGAGTTGATTGTATCGAAACTAGGACTTTCAAACTTTGATGGTAATCTCCTTGATTATTTTGAATTTCTTAATTTACGGCACCCGTTGACAATAAACGACAGTTCAGTGGCACAAAAAATCAGGTAACTACGAAATCGCAAGTGATTTGCTCAAAAGCTCAAAACCATTCGATGATGTGGCCATTCTGAAGGATATCGCTTTTCCAAACTAGCACAAATTCCATTATACGATTAAGAAGGGCGTCAACTTTCAATGTTTTGTAATCAAATGTTTTAACTTGCACGGCAGTCAAAAGACTATAGGGAGAACGATGTGCAAGAAACAGCCTTGGAAGGTCAGCTTCTCAGCACGTTACCGGCCGGAACGCGAAGTCAGATTACAGTGTAATTCCTACAGAACAACTTCACATTCTTAATGACATCGTTTGCAAACTTCGAACCCTTCTTGGGGTGAAATTCCATTCTCGGACTTCGGCAAGCTTCTCAAAGCTTCTCTCCATGTTTCTTAATTCACTTCATCAAGGCTCTAAATTGGTTATCATATTATGCCGGACGATATGGAGTTTAAAAAATTTGTAATGTAATCACTGCTGCTTCACTGCCTCCTCGTCTACCTGGTTCCAGATTTCTTCTCTTCACATGCGATAATGGACTCTACTACTGAATAGTCATCAGTAAACTAAAGGTTGTGGGAGTGCATAGCGCAGTAGTTAGAGGTGGCCTGCGATACACACGTGATCATGGTCCTCCAATTGCGCGATCCCAGTTCACTAAGCCTTCCATCTCCACAGGATCGGCAAATTGACACCATACAGCTTTGGGAGCATTGCATCACTAACTTGATACATTTGTAGGCGGTAGCAAATCATTGTATGTACCAGACATACATTCAATCAGCTCTTACGACGCTTAATGAAGCCGAATGGATGGCACCTCTCTCATGGACTGATCAATGCCGGACGCTTTCTCCCTTATCTTTTACATTGAAGGTTTAATGAAATTGAAAAAACTCAAAAGAGAGGACTGAAATTTCAAGTTCGTCCTCGTCGATTTGTTGCATGGTTGAATGCATGGCTACGTATCCCTTATGGATCGTAATTAACGAGGGACGCTTTACACTGATATCTTCGTTCTTGAGTTGATGCTGATTTAGTAGGAGTTTTTTAGATTTCATTACGGGGCACGCGAAAACAGTCTCTGAAATCGTGCCTGCTATTAGTGGAAAATAAATGGAGAAACTACCACATCACGTCTTTGTTTATTTGTTTGTAACCAGAATTGCGACTCGCTTTAATCCACAACAGCTTTTGTATGATTGTCCCGTGACACTGCCATTTCCTTTAATCCGCTATTGCTCGTGTAGAGTGTAATTTTCTAAATCTCCTCTCTAAATGTCTCTGTTCTCATCATCGAAACATCGAAGGTGACTCGAGAATCAACAGAAAAGTACAAAACAATGCTGCAGCAAGGGCTGGTAACTGTAGGTTTCTAATATGGCTTTTGATCTTGTCATCACAGGATTTTAAAAGATTACTTAAGTAGCGAGCTTGCTGTTCTGAACTTTTAGACGATAAGTGTTGATTTTTCTCACTTGGATGAACTTCTGTTTCTATTTTGAGTATGTGCGGTTATCCCCTTCGAAGGAATAAACACTTATGTCAACACATCTTTTGAAATTATCTTGTGATCCTAGTATTTCTCTGCTTCTATTATCCTTGAGTTAGAAAGGGACCAGTAATACAATGGCACTTGGTTTTCAATACATCATTCTTATAGATCTGAGGATTCCTGTAAGGTTTGTTCTGAAATGTTCGTGGAGTGTCGTCAAGTATGATTGACTTCACCTTTTTCGAACTCGGTTGCAAAGGACGCGTGTGGCGCAGTGGCTGGAACCGCCACTGCGACTCACGTGGAATTGATCCTCGTGCCCATGGCCCACCAAGCCTTCCATCCCTCCAGGGTCGTCAAATTGGTACCGGACTTGTCTCGAAGGGTAGCAGCACTGGTTCGATACATCGGTAAGCCACCGTGAGTCATTGTAAAGGCCAGATATGCATTCAATCACCTCCAACGATGCTTAATGAAGTCGAATATATGGCGCGTCCCTCAGCGACTGATCAACACCGAGAGCATTGCCCTTTATTCCTTGGGATATTGGTTACAAAATTGAGATCCAAGTTGTAGAAGGGCGACCAGGCGGAATACGAAGTAACCGCGATCACCAAAGAAGTACGGAGGAAATCATATCCTTAAAACACCTTATTCTTTTTTTAATTAGTGTTTTAAGGTCTTCAATATTTGAAAACTGACTTTAAATAATTCGCTCCTAATAATTTTTCAAAGATTTCTTCTATATTTTCATTAATGACTCTTTGCCGTGGACTAAGACTAGGAATAAATGCCATTTCCATTCGTTTGTTAGCCAGTAGTCACCGTTAATGTTAGGATCTGGTAATGAAGAGTCTAATCAGTTTTTTACTTTAAAGTTTTATGAGTCACCATATTAGGCAAAGAAAAACAAATATCTAATAAATAGTAAAAGAAATATCAGGGGCGGATAGCACATTGGTAGTGATGTCGATTATCACGAGCATGGTGCTAGTTCGATTCCGCTTCGAGCCAACCAAGCCGCTCATCCCTCTGCGATCGAGGAATTGGTACCGAATTTGTCTGGGAAAAAATTACTCTGTGAAATCCAATTGGGGGCGCTCCAGACCGGCTATCTCAAGACTCCAGGGAAAATTGATCGACCAATATTCTACAACATCCAAGAAGAAATGGAAATCCTCAAGCAGCAACCGAAGCCACTCGCAAAAGTTGAAGGATCTTCGTGGACAGTGGATGCGAGGAAACGAATCGAATGTGAGAAGTGCTGGGATCCGCACAGCAGACGTGAAGAGAGACCAAATAAAATAAAATAAAACAAGATAAAAAACAAAAAATAAAAAAATATCTCAAGAGGTGTAGTATTGCTGCGCAGTAAAGCATACCACTATGTCCACATCGACCATTCGACAAATTTAGGCAAGGTAAACCAATGATTTAGCATATAGCAAAGACGTTCTCTCTGGTTCGATATTGTGATGAACCGAAGAAATATGTGCCAAAATTTTCTAAAGGACATTGAGGGGTTTTGCTTTTTTCTTTGAAGGAGGAGGATGCAAGGAAACATAAACAGCTTTGCTAAATACCTTTTTGATTACAGGAAATTATTATAGAGTACTTTTACATACGGACGTGCGCCACCTAGCGCTTGAAGTGCCCTGGAGTACACAGACAATCGGTCGCTGCTTCGTTTCGGTGTTAAAAACTCACAAGAGCTTCCATCTACGGTTGCAAAATTGGTACCAGACCTGTCTCGTAGGATAAAAATGCCGATTTGATTGATAGGTAGGTCACCCCAAGTCATTGTGTAGACCAGTTATGCATCCAATCACCTCTACTGTGCTATTAATGGTACCCTAAGCAGGGCGCATTCCTCAGGGGCTGACTAAAGGCGAATGCTTTTTTGTTTCATAGATTTATTTTTATGTGGCTGTTCTTCCTTTCCGATCTATGCACGTAATCGTAATAGAGCATCATCACTGATTCCAGAGTAGTTAATGTTATTGTTTCGACGACTACTGAGTAGTGAAAGGGTGGTAATATGGGATTTATGAGGAAGAAGTATCCGCATGATTGCTTCCAGCAGTTGTCCAGCCTTATTGATCTTATTTTCAAAGGCAGGTTATGCGACATAAACAAGATGGCTTTGCCTTTCGTTTTCGTTGAAATTAGGATGGAATGATTGTATTCTTCGAAACAGAATGTTTTCGGCTGTACATAAAAGGGCGCGTGTGGCGCAGTGGTCGGAGGCGCCCTGCAGCACACACGTGGAATCGATCCCTGCTCCATGGCCCAGCAAGCCTTCCATCCTTGCGGGTTCGGCAACTTGGTACTCGACTTACGTGGGAGGATACCAGCACTGGCTCGATACATCGGTAGGCTACCGCGAGTTATTGTAAAGACCGGATATGCATTCAATTACCTCCAAACGATGCTTAGTGAAATCGAATGCATGATGCATTCCTCAGGAATTGGTCAACGCTGAGAACTTTATTTTAGATTTATCCTTTTTGTATATCAAAGGAGATCTTGACGTGTACGAAATGGTATTTTGATTTTGATGATTTCATTATGAGAAAGCGTAGTGCAAACATAATGTGTTGACCAAACGTGTCCAGTGAATCGTGTTTTTCTATAAGGGAAAATTGGACTGGTCCTCAATGCATGGAGGTTTACATACTGTCATCATTCTAGCAACCAGAATTTCACCGTTCTATAACGACATTACCAAATGCGTAAAAACAGAATTACGACAAGACGATGGCACTCCGGTAGGACTATTTATAGCCGCTATCGAGAACGTGGCGCGAAAACTGGAATAGAAGAACATGAGAGTGGAAGTCGATGGTCAGCAGCTACATCATGTTCTCATTTCAGATGACGTCGTTCTTATAATGCCAAGCCCTAGGCAGAAGTTAATGCTAATCAATTCAGCCAACGTTTGCGGAAAAGTTGGTCTTTCGGTAAATCTCACTAAATGTTTTCTATAAGCAAGAACTTTGTTTTCGTCGCCTTATTTATCGTTAATGCAACGAACATCTCCAAATGCCCCAGCTGCGTTTGTTTAGATCAGCGACTAAACATTATGAACCAGTTGGTCTTAAAAATAACCAAGAGGGAACGAGCGGCTTGAGGTAGGTAATTAAAGCACCAAGAATGTAATAAGAAGACAAAGAAGAAAACAACTGGCTCAGCTTCCTTATTTTCGACTGTACGATTCTTCCTGGCATAATACATGCGTCGGAAACCTGTGAACTAGCAATCGAGGTGAAAAACCAGTCAGCTTCACCAAATGCGCTATTGAGATGGTGATTGCACGACCATAATGTGTTGTTAACCACGTAGTGAGGCAGAGAATTTGAGGATTCGACCTAGCTTGAAGATGAGGGATCAGGTACGCTGCTATACATGTGAAGTTGTCGTACATTGGGTAACCCAGATACGTGATTCCTGCAAGTGGAGAACAATCAGTGATGGGTAGTTTCGCCAAGATCCTTAGCCTACAGCAGAACGACTACACACTTGATATCACACTCCTTCACAAAGATTTTAGGAGAATATACGTTCCCGCTCTCATTCCCAAAGAGATCCGAATACCTGAGGCAACATTGGAAGCACTCGCTCCAGTCGTTTAACGAGGAACAGGAGATTAAGGACAAACTCAAGGACTCTTATTAGATTACGGACGAACATATCACAGTCAGTGATGAGATCGACTTAATTATAAGAAAGCGACATATTTTATATTGG
Organism: Angiostrongylus costaricensis; assembly: GCA_900624975.1. Classification (NCBI taxonomy): domain Eukaryota; kingdom Metazoa; phylum Nematoda; class Chromadorea; order Rhabditida; family Metastrongylidae; genus Angiostrongylus; species Angiostrongylus costaricensis. The sequence goes on from UYYA01004308.1 coordinate 63,766, forward strand.
ATACTTGTATTCAGAAGGAGAGCAGCATGATCTCCAGGCGGCATCTATGTTGAATAGTCTTTAAAGTCTGCTTAAAGGTCTAGTGAACATACGGGATGGCGGTCGCAATGTCGAATGCGCCAGAGGAAGGTCAACAAAATGTGGGTATCTGTAAACAATGTCGTGTGTGAAATGAATGATATTATCGAAGCACAATCTGTTCAAAACAACTGTTATTTTAATCCGCATTACGCATCGATAGTTTGGATTGGTATGGGCGTTTCTAGATTCTCAGCAGAATAGTAGGTCCGAAAAACGATCATATCTTACATATTTTTGTGGTCCATGGCGAACTGCGTTTTGAAAACGAAGCACCACAACGCTGAACATAAAATTCGGAAAAACAAAAACTACGGAATGATTCAGAAAGTAGTAAGGCGGACAGTAATGCACACTAAACGATTTCCCGGATAGCTACCAATGCACAGGATCCGCTCCTGGAATACACTCTCAGTAATCACTAGGCTTATATCTTAACGAACGTCTTGTCAGTCTAATGGTTCAGGAAGGTATAACAAGACTTAATTATAAAAGAAATTTTCGCTATGAGAGAAAAAATAGCCGCCAGGCAACCTGACGGAAGGCCTTTTCTTTATGTAAACTCAAAATATCGGTAGGAAAGTGAAAAACTAAAGACTGATGAAAAGAGGAAAAATAGAAGGATAAAAGGCATAAATTTTTAGGAGAACTAAAGAGTGATGAGGAGAAGAACTATAAAAAAATGTAAGATGGTTTGCACATATTGTACTCACTTCATTATAACTCCAGAAAAACAGAGCATATTCAACAAAGGAAAAATGCGAACGTGAGTTGAACGGTGTTGTGGGGAAACCAAAAGTGGATCAGAACGGGGCTAGCCCAGTTCGAACTTCTTTTTTCGAATAATGAGTTGCTTGCAGTAGTGCTTAAGGTGGAAGTGGATGGAATGTTGGCAGAAGATCGAACTGGTTCCGACGATAAAGTTGAACTCCGACTTGGCTTGGTAATGGACGGAACAGGGTGATGCAATAATAATTGAATTATTCGTGACAACCGGACAAATAAACACCAAGTGCACCTAGACGTTTGCTGACCAGCTAACAACTAATTTCCACGGTGATAAAAAAAATATGCTTAATTATTTACAAATTACAGTCTACCCTGAAATGAGTATTTTATGGAGTCAGTTTGAATCACTAAAGGTAGAGGAGACGACACGACTTTTGGAAGAAGAAAATGACCCTACTTCTAACATAGTTGATCCTCTTTTGGAATTGTAACTGAAATATCTGATATATATATATATGTATATATATATATATATATATATATATATATATATATATATGGGGCGCATGTGGAGCAGNAATGACCCTACTTCTAACATAGTTGATCCTCTTTTGGAATTGTAACTGAAATATCTGATATATATATATATATATATATATATATATATATATATATATATATGGGGCGCATGTGGAGCAGTGCTCGGAGGCGCTGTGCAATACACACATGGGTTCCCCGCGCTCGTGGCTCATCAAGCCTTCCATCCGTCCGAGATCGGAAAATTGGTACGAGACTTATCTGGGAGGAGAGCAGCATTGGCTCGATACATCGGTAGGCCACGGTGAGTCAATGTAAAGGCCAGATATGCATTCAGTCACCTCCAACAATGCTTAATGAACTCGAATGCATGGTGCATCCCTCAGGGATTGATGAACACCGAGTGCTTTATCCTTTATTCTTTTCATTGTACTACACTATTGTTACCGATTTTAGGTCATATATACCAAGTTCTTCTTCCCGCTACTACAATTCCTCTAGCTTTCGGCTTTCCATAAATGATAGATTAAAGCGCATCGCACTGACTGAAAGGAATATCAAATGAGGATAAGTTTCATCAAATCAAGTGATCGATTCTAGCTAAGTATAGCCTAAAGAGTTCCTAAGGTAGACTTTGTAAACTAGGATAAAGAACTGCCGTTTGAAAGTCGCCGACGTTACTTTTATGATTAAAGCCGGTTTTTAAAACAGTTTCTTAATCTTAACCCTTTTATTTACTGCCTTTTTCTTCTTAATGGCAGTTATCTTTTTTCGATCGATAAAACTAGCTGAGAGACAGGCAAGACGAAGGATCCGGATGGTGTAGTGGTGAAGTGCGCTGCTCCCCGGTAAGGACAATAGCGTGTTCGTTCCCCACTGCATATACCTGCGGTCCGAAGTTTTGCAAATATCACAGCATTTCATACAGTTTTTTAAGTCAACGTTTACTGGTAGGTCTATTTTAGAATACGCGAAACAAGATGAAAATGATTGATGAAGACGGTTTTTCACTTTTATATGAATTATGGCGTGTTGTTGTTGGGGAAGGTCTGGACTATTCTTTTTATAAGAAAAGAAGACGAAAGGTCAACAATGTATAAGAAATTGACCAGGATGCTTTGGAATCTCTTTGGACCCTTTCCAATACTCGACTAATGGCCCCGTGTTGTTAAAACTGGACACGAGAACCGGATTGGTTTCGTTGAGCGAAATAATTGCATGCCAGATTTACAGGCATATAATGCATAAAGTAGAACGAAAAACCCGGGATCCGGGAAGAATCCACGATTTATTCCGAGGCGCGGTCTAGATGAGGAGGAGACACACGTGAAGGGGATTCGTGCACAAACATGGCCGGCTTGGGGCACTTCATGCCTGCCGACTCACGCACCCTACACCGACCAAACCACAGCAGTGAACCAGTTGGTAGCCCGGTCTTTTTGGTCTCCACAAGTGATTGCAGCGCCCGAGCTCACCTGCGTTGCATCAGAGAAATCGTAAACGGCAAAAAATTCATTAGACGTCTTGTTGCCTTGTCAATTTCTAACAGTCGCTTCAATGGGGTAGACTAACAACAGGTACCAATCATCTTTATCTACCTGTGGCCCCATTGATCATCGAGTGACTCGAGCGGGCGCCAGTAAATCTTCCATGTTTCCCTGTCACGTGCGAACGTACCTCAGTGGGTTCCGCTCGCTCTGGGAATTCGTTGAGCATCACATCTTTCTTCTAGGGTCTTGGTGAAGAACTCTGACCATCACGTCGGCTGTCTTTCTGCTGTGCCTCTTGCGTCTCTAGGAATCCATTCGACAACGGCTCTAGCCGTTACAGTAGGTACCAACAGATTCTAATATATAGTCAGCTTTCACAATGACTAAGTTCTTCATAGACAAGTGACATTTTAACACCATTACATCTACATTGCCTGGGCTTCATTTTATTCGAACATACGCAAAGTGGTTCACGTAGACCTTTGCGATTAAATAGAAAATCAGATAGCCCATTGTTGTTGGGCAAACATGAGGTTGTTTGCGTCACATTCATTTTGCAATCGCTAACATTTCTTTGGATTTCACTTCTTTGAGAGGCGTCTTTGTCCCGTCTTACTCTGGAATTCCAGATTTTATTGTATTCCTCATGTGAAACTCGTCGAAAAGTTGCCCATTGTGAATAAACGTTATGTGAACAACGAGTTAACTCAACAGAGATACGGTAAGTTGCTGATTACTGCTTAGGTCAATTGAAAGTGTAACCAATGGGAGCTACATAGGGACAAAAAATAATAATAATAAAGCTCTAAACCTCTTGACGTTGATTAATCCCTATAGGATGGTCCATGCATTCGACTTCATTTAGCATTGTTGGAGGTGATTGAATGCATACTTGGCCTTTACAATGACTAGAGGTGGTCTAGCGACATGTGGAGCCTGTGCTGCTATTCTCGCAGACAAGTTTGGTACCAATTTACAGACCGCGAATAGATGAAAGCCTTTGTGAGTCTCGGAGGCGAGAATCGATCCCACTTGGATTACAGGGCGTCTCCGGCCACTGCTCTACACGCACCCATAATAATAATACTAGACAATAAATAGAAGGTAAACATTGCGATTTCGACTAAAGCCCCAGCTTAACTGGTTTTGATGCCGATTTGTGCTCCTCAGATCATTCTCGCTGACGGGTGATTGTTGATGGCACCGTTAGGTAGAAAACTGGTTGAGAGAGAAGCAAAGCAACGGTGCAGTGAGTAAGTGAGGCTTCCAGAAATCGTAATCGCGGGTTCGAATCTGGCCTGGTGCCTAAGCTTTGCAAATGTCTCAGTATCGTAGTGGTTATATGAAAACACTTTTTTAGGTTCGCATTGTTGTAGGGCTGTTACACGTCTTAGCAAATACTGAGGCTTGAGAATGCGTCCAACGAGCTCAAGCGTTTAGCATCTCTCTATGTAAATTATCGCGTGAAGAATGTCGCTTCATAATGCCTTGGTTCAGAGTCGTTGGCAACGTAACCGTGACGCACCTTAACATTTCCCCTATGTCAATGATCACAGAAGCCTTTCTCGTAGAAAAAGCGCCTACCCTCGTCAAATTGAATGTGTTCTTATAGTAAACGGTGCAGCCATTGACGAAAAACTGGTTATTGTTCAGGTGATAGAGCTGCTCATAAGATGCGACAGACACTACGAACTTTTAGAAGGAGTCCTACCAGGACTTGGTCTCATTTTCTTTCAACAATCTCACAATCGTGGAGCATATCCTCCACCAGACAGCAGATTTTTGCCATCTTTCTATGGAAAGATTGATAAAAAAGCTCTCAGCGTTGATCAATCCATGAAAGATGCACCAAGCATTCGACTTCCTTGAGCATCGTTGGAGGTGATTGAATTCATATCTGGCCTTTACAATGACACGCGGTGGCCTATCGATGTATCGAGCCAGTACTGCTATCCTCCCAGACAAGTGTGGTACCAATTTGCCGACCCCGAAGGGATGGAAGGCTTGGTGGGCTATAGGTGCGGGGATCGATTCCACGAGTGTGTTGCAGGGCACCTCCAACCACTGCGCTCACATGCGCCCTAAGATTGATATTCTGTAAAAATTCTTTTGCAAGCACGAAATGAATGGCTTTACGGACATCCATGTTGTTTTGAATTCCTCAAAGAAATTAGTGACGAACATTTTCGAAGGAGGATAAAAAGAAAAAGAGACCTTGCTTGACTTTAGCGTCCCCATGTTTGCAGTGTTCTTTAAATGAGTTTAAACCATCTGGGAAAAAAGAAAAAGAAAAGATGATAAGCACGAAAAACTTTGAAAATAGAGCAGGCCGGAGCGAGACTTTTGCGTATATGCAAATTAACCAAGGAATGGTGGCACTGCGTCTGAATGGCCATCCGGTTCTCCAAGAGAAGGTCGCCATAAGAGACTGTAAATTTGCGTTTGCTGACCGTTTCTGTTGTTATAGTTGAGACCAATTCGTTACTTAGGCGTATAGTTTGGCATGGTTTTCACCTCATAGCGGTCCAAATATTGCAAGTAAACATGTTGTCCTTAGATTATCTGACAGCAGAGTTTATGTTACTTCAAAACCAAAACCCAGAGCCACATTGTTTGTCGCAAAAACAAAGCATTGCTATCATTTGAAGAGTTGAGTCTTTATGGGAAATTACGTAGCTAGTGTCATCGATCGACTACGAAGGAAACGAGGACATAGTCAATACGAGGCAAAAGAACATCGAATAATCGAAATTCGAGTTCATTTCGAGTATTGTGTCTTTACGAGTTTATTCTGTACATCTTGAAAGATTAAAGACTACAAATTCAAATTTAGTTAGCAAGTATTCCTTGAGTGATGAGCTAACACTAGGTTAATAAAAAGAACCACATAAAAAACTGAAAACTAGAAGGCCTGCGTCGGAAGAGAGAATAAGTGTGGACAATTGGCCTGCATCAATCCTACGCTTAGGCGGACCAAGGCGCCGAAATGTTAGCCGAATAAAGCTTTTTTTTATTAGCCGCGTGTTAGCATACCAGTAAAAAGACACACGTTGATTATCATACCGACGTTAAAAGAAAGTCGATTCTTCGAACAAGGCAATTTTACTAAACTAACTGAGAGACAGGCGAAACGAAAGACCCGCATGGTGTGGTGGTGAACGCGTTAACCCTTGCAAAGGGTAATAGCGAGTTTGTTCCCCATCGCAGACGCCTGCGGTCCGAAGGTTTGCAAATCTCAACATAATTGCGGTTGTATTTCACATAATACTCTGTCGCGAAAAATTGTAGCAGGTGGCAAGTGAAAAGTTTACATAATGCAGCTTTACTTTCCAAACCGACTGTCATTTAACCTCGACATTAATAAGAGGAGATCGACTCGATATGACGACGAAGACAGGTGTACGAACCATTGTGGACCATTAACTCGGATCGCCGGCTCTAAGGAAGACGATGACGTCGAAACGTTAGCCGAATGAATGTTTTTATCATTATCGTGCTAGCTTAACAATACAGAAAGGTATTGAAGTCTTAGCCGTTCAATACTTGACCTGTAACACTGCAATCGAATGGGCGCTGAGTATTATGGAATCTGGACAGATTTGACGTCCAGCAATTGTTCAGTGGTTGCAGCTGATATGCCTGGTGCTTCCGACACTTGTGCATAACCAATCCTTGTATCACAAACTCGAAAATTTTTGGGAGTTCCATAGCATTCTTTCTTCCTATTGGCTTACATAGAATACGAAACGGTAGTGAATAGTTATTATCGACAGTGTAGAATATTCTATTCTTTACTTCTTGAGTCTTATTTATACTATGGCTAATTCCAAACAAACCCAGCGTCTTCTTACGGCGAAAAAATCTCGTCATCTGACTTGTGGGCACCATGGAGACACCAAACCTTTTTCACGTTAATGCGATGTATAAAGCAAAGAAACATAAACTTAAATGGCGTGGCAAAATTGAAATCCTACATGGGTATAACGGAGAAACAGGAGAAATGAACCCATAGACAAAACCGAAAAGAAGAAGATTGGATGACAAGGATTGAGAACAAAGTCATAGAAAATTAGAAAGGAATGAATGCGAAACTAGGATGAAGGGAAACCAAAGGAATGAAAGAAAAGGAGGGATAATTAGTTATGCGAGCATAACGAAGTGAGGAGAGCAGTATACAAGAGAGGTAATGGAGAAAAGGCTGCTCAGAATAAGGGTTAAATGACCGTGTTAGAAGATTTCAAATTGTCGTTTTTTTAAAAATCACTTTCTAAGACTCTTGCAAGATCCTTTCCGGGACTACTACGGTAAAAGCTTCCGTGGACTCTATTGTTTCTCTTTCGAGGTCCCTTTATTTCTTCATATTGCTTTTTCTGTTCTGTTTAATGTGATGTATGTTTAATCGTTACTTTAATAGTTTCGCACATATCTCTGCCATTCCCCACTTGTTTGAAAACTCAAAAAACAAACGTGGAACTCTTTTACTTTATTCAATTCGTGTAGAATTTGACGAGTTTCCTAAATGTCGATAATCGTAAAGGCATTTATAGTACCGGATTGGTTACCGGATCTTCTCAGCAATCGTACCCTAATTGTCAAGACGATTCAGAAAGTTACAGTTGATTAGAGAGTAGTTTGCTGACTATTTTGGGCGTTATTTTCGAACGAGACAGAATTATACGGTCCAAATATCTCTTGAGGTTACTGCAGTTCTAGATAACTTTATTAGTTCCCTTACAGTAATTCTCTGAGCTTTCGCCAAGACCGGAGAAATCATGGTAGATGATTCGATCTGCTGAGCATCAAATAGTAACCACTGCGTTTAAATTGTTGAACTTACACGAAGTTGTTATAGAACTTTTATTCTGCTAATGCCTCGACATTTTTATCTTCATCAGAGCTGATGATTCGGAACGATGTCTAGAGTCCTTCGTACTAACGATGTGGTATCTTCGGAGTCGTATAATCGGATCTTCCTTAGTGGAGCATCTCTCGAATGAGGCATTTCCACTACGCGATGCTCTTTCATACAGGATACTGTTTGTAGATAATAGTGATTCTCCGGTGATGATGATTTGTTCTTTCCGGGTAATCCATCCAGCAGAAGTTGGTATCATTATCAGCTGGTGTAGACCGTAACAATATTTCAAGGCCGACTTAACTTTATGAAACAAACAACTTACAACGTAGAGCGGGTGTATAAGGACTGTGGACAGCGATTCCGATCATCGGCTCTGATGAAGACGAGGACGTCGAAACGTTGGCCGAATAAAAGTTGTATAACACCTAGTGTAAACTCAAGAATTGAAGCACACGTTGATTAGTCATACCGAGGTAAAGGAAAGTCGGTTTTGTAGTAACTCTTGCTTTCTTCTGGCGAAACATTGGTTTTGGAACGTACTTTAGTGCTTAATCACTTGACAGAATGCCGTTGATTGTCTTGCGGAGACTATTCTTCGTCGTATGGTACAGCCGAACAAGAACTGGATTGTTGTTACTGTGCCCAAGTAGCGCAGTACAGATTTCGTCATGAGGATCTGTTTACCTCGCGACTGATTCAAACGTCTTGCAATTCCACATTCTTTCGAACTACTGCAAGTAGATTTTCTCTACTTGACGTCTCCAAGCACTCACCGTCGTTTGCTGAGACCCATCTTCTTATTTTCTTCACTACACGTTCAACACTTTCACGAATGAGCCTAATCTCGCGTGGCGGCCGCTTCGGAGCACATCTAGTTCTTCAACGTCCACTGAGTAAATCGTCCAAAAACGTCTTTTTTTGTAAACCGCTAGGTGTAGAGAACGGCTTATCTCAGGCCACTTCTGCTACAGCGTCTGTGTTGAATAAGCTGTCGACCAAATATGAAAAGTATGCCAGAAAAAACTCTTTGAGACAAAATAAACAGCCCAAAATAATGTGCACTGGTATCAATGCATAGATCACTTATGTGTAAACGACAATGTCTGCCTTTAAGCGGAAAATAAAAGTGGTCTCTTTGTTGACGAGGAGAATCTATAAATATGCACCAACTGCGGAGCGCAGAGTGAGTGAGCAACTTCATCTTAAGAAAGTTCATTGTTATGCCGTGAAATATGTGAATTGAAATGCCTTTTCTTCTCCCTTTAAAAAACTGTATTTTCAAAAAAATCCCACTCCACAATTTTTCTTTTGTGCGAATAAAGTGAAATAAGGCAAAGAGCAGGAATAATGAAGGAAGAAAAGGCTAAGGTGATGTGGAATTGTCGAGGTAGGTAGGAGAAAACAGATAAAAAGAATAAAGCTGTCGGCGTAGATAAATCCCTGAAGGAGGCTCCACATCCGATCTCATCTAGCTCCGTCAGAAGCGATAGCAAGCATATAGCCTCCATCCCTTATATATATCGCTTATACTTTCACTTGTTGTGACCTAGCGATGTATCCAGTTAGTATTACTGTCCTTCCAGAAAAGTCTGGCATCAAATTGTCGAATGCGGACAGATAGAAGGCTTGATGAGCTAATGGCACGAAATCGAACCAAAAACCACGTGTGTATTGCAGGGCATCTCTAACGACTGCTCTACACGAGTCACCAAGCAGAAAAATAGTTCACTATTCCGGGAATGTACCAACCGTTGATATTCAACGAGAAATTCCTAACTCCCTGCACTACTGCAGTTGTAACATTATATTTGAAAAATGATGTAAAGAGATATTTAATTGAACCGTTTTCACATTTTCTATAACCTAGGATGAGCTGTTGTGAGCCCGCTGGCTTATTCAGCCCTCAGTCAGAAATGGACACCTCCCTCTGTAACTCCAGAGGGTTTGTAAACGTAGGAAAAGGATTGGAATAAAGCATTATTCGTTGCTGTGTGTAGCAAGTAACTTAGTAAGACCATTGATAATATAGATAAAAAAGAGAGAATTGAGAGGAAGAGAGTGAGAAAAGGAGTGCGAGGGAAAGATAACGAAATATGGGAAAGAAGGACGCAATGAACCTTGCCGGCGGTCCCCGCCTACTCTCATAGTTTTGTGTCGACGACGAAAATCTGTGTCAAGTCATGAATTCACCACCATTCGTCGTCCAGCGTGCTCTGACTCTCTTCGTCGTCATTTTCATAACTCAACGTCAAGGTTACATGCAATCATCAAAATGAGGTCGGCAGTAGTAATTGGTGCAAATGGATATGGTTCAGAAGTGGATACTATGAGATGAAGAGTTTTCAGAGTCGTCACAAAAACAGCCAAGAAATCCCGTGGGAAATCACCACAACGGCCGTCGGTTACTATTTGTCCTCATAGTCTGACAGAAATGCACAATCTTGTCAACATCGGTTGTAGCCATTTTTAGTGACATTGTGAAGAGCGCTATAGTAAAATAGTTGAAGGATAATAAACTGTTGTTTTCAGAGCGAAGAGCTTCGTTGTTATTCCTTTTAGCTAAGTTATGACCTAAACACGTGCTAAAATTGGGTTGACTAGAGTAATTATTAGGAGCAAAACTGGAACTATACAACTCTAAATCTGAGTAAACAAAGTAGCACTATGCGGTACAGAAATCTAGTGATATTCGGACTTGAAATGACGTTGTGTAGTATGAAGTAAAAGAGAGGAACAGAGCTGCTGTATACGGGAGACTCATTAGCCGATCAGCGATTTCAGACTGACTGTCACTCTCGATGGCTCTATATGATGACGACACGAGATTTTTTTTACAAGCTCAGCCATCATCCTACCGGCTTTACTTTCTTCAGGACACGTAGTGTCATCCTGACCTCCACATTAGCCGGTAGAATATTTCCACAACGCCCCAGTAGCACTCCAAAACTAAGTTCTATGGCAAACATCTATACCAAATTCTCACTACGTCAGTCAATCACGTTGAAGATGAAACGCGACTACGACGCACTGTCTGAATGGGATAGCAGATGACTGTCTGACAAGATCATAAGGTAACATGAGAGACGGTGTAAGCTCGCATGCGGTAAAAGGTCAATCAAATCTCGAACTCATTTGAGGAGTTTTAGAGCTGCTTCCAATCGTGACTCAAGTATATCTGGGTGAGTGGCTTCTTTCACCTGGTGTGATATTGAATCATCAGAGAAGTCTTTCTAGTACTGTCATATTACATCTCGTTACGGTAACATCTACACAATCTACAGATTCTATGATATACATGTCACATCCATAAATCGCTATGTTCATTATTACAGTAAAACAAGTACAATCTTCATTTTTGAGCTGTGACCAACGGAACTCGTTCATAGCTAAAACTCGTTCAATAATGTAGTAATCGATCTTCTCAGTTCATAGAACCTGACAATTGTGAAATTTTTTGAATAGCTTAACCAGTTTCGTGGAATGTCCACAGTAAAGAAGCATTTGTAGGGCAAATGAAAAGGAAAGCCGTCACAAAATCGAGAAGAAACACTCAGTGATGAAGTAGTAGAGATTAAATTAATGACTCCCTCAGCTATGAAATGTATTTCCTGCAAATTAATAACAATGGCTCTACGTACGCCCTTTCTTCACTTACAGATCCCCGTCTATCTTCTGGGTATGAAGAAACGGGAGTCATAAAATCCCTGACACATCACGGTTGTCTACTTCCTTATTTAAAAATCTATTATTCCAAATATTATTTTCAACACTGTGTTCAATTTCATCCACATGTTTGTTTCCAAGGATCTCTTTCATGATAGTGACCTCAGCCTAAGCAATCTGTAGGCTACTGAGTGCGTCACCAGGGCAGAAGAGGAATGTGGGCCTAAAAGTAGGCAACATGCCGTCAGTGCCGTGAGCCCAGGGTCACAAGTGGACTAAGGCTTGATCCCTGTATTTCAACCTCACTGGATTGACACATACCTTCGGTACATTGCAGTTATATTTACGCTTGTGTGTATGGCGATCACATTCTGCACGGCGATTAGGCCAAAATGCCAGTCATATTCGCGACGTCGCCTAATTTTGTGTGACTGGCGCATCAGATGACGCCTAATTTTCGGCCGTTACGGACATGACGGTTCTGCAACAATAGACGATAATTTTTCGATGACTAGAGGACTTGAGAGAATGTGAACATCATAGAATTACCGAGGACACTTAGTTCTATCGATCTAAGGAAAAGTCTGATATATATTTGGATATTTGGATGGCCCGTCTTCACTGGTTATGAGGGCCTCAGCACATTTCCCATCCTTCCGGAGTTTTATTGGTACAGTATATTCTTGTATATCTATAAGTATCGAACAGAAGAGCGTGTGTGGCGCAATGGTCCGAGGCACCTGCAACACACTGGTGGAATCAATGCCCGCACCTACAGCCCACCAAGCCTTCCATCCCTTCGGTGTCGGCAAATTTGTACCAGACTCGTCTGGGAGGATAGCAGCACTGGTTCGATATATGGGTAGGCCATAGCGAGTCATTGTAAAGGCCAGATATGCATTTGATCACCTCCAACGATACTCGGTGAAATCGAATGCAAGGCGCATCCCTCAAGGATTGATTAATGCCGAGAGCTTTATCCACTTTTTTATTCTGAGGCTCTGGGGAAGGCGGTCGTCGAAACCTCAGCCATCGATCAATAACATCAAAAACAACGACACCGACAACGAAGATTTGTACCAACCTCGAGTCAGCTTAAGAAGATCAGTTCATATGTGACATGATAATTATATATCTGTTTGACTTTCATATACTTATAAATAAAGGGAGCGAGTAGCGCGATGGTAGTGATGCTGTTCATGTTCAGATGGTCCAACCTACCTAGGTTGTGGTTCGAACCCGCTCTCCGTCCACCAAGGCTCTCATTTAGGATGGTAAACTCGGAGAAACGAATCGAATCCTAGAATCCCACATTGTGATGCATGCGATGTTTGGTTATGTAATAAATAGAATAAAATAGGCAAAGCCACAAGGATGCTGAAATACAAGCAAAACTCTGAGTCTCAGTTTGGCTTAGAACCCGCGATTACTTCCTCCGTCGGCTCATGTACTATCCACTATCCACCACACCAACGAAGGCCCTTCTTTTTCTTGTTCCTGAGCCAGATTTTTTACCCTAACGGTGCTACCAGCAATCACCGTTAACGAGAATGATCTAGGGAGCACGAATGAGCATTAAAGCCTTTACGTTGAATCTGCGCTCGAAACATGATAACTATGCTCAATTACAATTTCCGTGAGCTTCCGGAAAGAGTAATCGCCTGTTCGAAGCCCACCTGAGGTTCCAAGTTTTGCTCATTCCTCAACTTCCTTGTGGATGAATTCCACATAGCGGCTTGCTACAAAAGAAGTATAGGCAGTAAATAAAATCAAAACATTGCAAAGTAGCCATAAATCCTGACAGCTCCCACTTCGCCAATCGGTTTTTCTATAAATCGGCACATTTAACCTAAGGGTGAATATCAATTAACAGGAAACCGACATCTACTAAGACAACTATGCAGTAGCCCCAAATAGCTCCCACAATCAGCGCTCTATGGCTGATTGTAAAGCGCGAAATACTCGCATTTGAATTTGCCGTGCAACCTGCTACAAATTCCTATCGTCTCTAGAACAATCACGGAGGGGATCTATGTTCTTGTACTTCATATTACGAAGATATCATTATATTCGGCCAGATTCTACTACTTTGACTCTTCTTCTCTCTCTTACCACCTGGAGAATTTGTGCGAAAGCAAGAAAGCTACAGCGAACTGTTGAAGTTTTCCAGGACACTGGACAGTTCCAGCGATACGAAGCCTCTGTGTTCTACTTGTTCACAGAATAAGTTGTAATGCTTGTCCAGGACAATCTTCGAACTCAGTTCTATGAGGTCGTCAAAAAATCTGTGAGTGCCAAATGAGAATTAAATGCTCTTATCTGTTCAAAATTAAGCAAATTACAAGTTTATATCAAGCTATACAAATCTGTTTACGCCTATATATGTTGTATTGTCTTTTGTACAGTAATTATCGATTACTTGGGCAATACGTAGTATGTATAACTTATTAACTCGTCTAACTTCGTAACTCATTTAAGGGACTGAAAATCTGGAGATTTACGACTACTCGAGTACTCGGAAGATCCGCCTAGGTAGCAAAGTGTATTTACCCTTGGCATATTCTGAACGCTTTATGAGTATAGAATTTATCGAGGCGGTTTCATAATCGTACAATTCTCCAATTTCAAGAAAACCGCATAAATTCACAAATTTGTCGGACCTTCATAAGCTATATAGATCGATAATAAATAAAAGATAGAGCTCTCGGCGTTGATCAATCCTTGAGAGATGCTCCGTGCATTCGACTTCATTAAGCATCAGGTGGTTGAATACATATCTGGCCTTTACAATGAATCACGGTGGTCTACCGATGTATCGAGCCAGTGCTGCTATTCTCTCAGACAAGTCTGGTACCTATTTGCCGACTCCGGATGAATGGAGGGCTTGGTGAGCCAGGGGCGCGGGTATCAATCCCATGTGTATTGCAGAGCACCTCCAACCAATGCGCTACGTGCACCGCGTGGGTCGATGTCATTCGTTATTACGAGATCAAGTAAAAACCTTGTTAGTACCGTAATGTGGGAGCTATTTTGGAATTTCTTTCAAAACTTCCAACCTTTATAACATTATGATTGCCTTTTCATTTCTAAACGGAGAACTTGAACTGCAGCTGACGCATCCCACTCAGCGAATATCAGTGGTTACGACTGCCTAGTGAAAAACATTCCTCACTTCACAAGATAAACATGCTCATAGTATTCCAAAAACCGATTTTCCTTTAACCCTCAGTATGAGTGGTCAACATCTTTTTAAGTTGTTGAGCTTACTTGAAGTTGTTGTACAACTATTATTCGGCTAACGTTTCGACGTCTCCGTGTTCTTTGGAGCGGATGATACGTGTTCCTCGTGATTCATGATCAGAACAAATTGAGAGATTCACATTCACAGCCGATCCATGATCTTACAACCTCGTGTAAGCTCAACAGTTTAAAAATACAGAATTGTTTATTACCGTGTTGATGTAAAATTTATAGCATGTTCTTCTGATAGTCGGTGAAGATGTTGACGCTGTCTGCGCGTACACTATCCTGTCGGTGAGTTCGTTCAACACTTTGTCGTTTTCTTGGTCGTTTCTTCACTGAACCGAAAAAATCTGGTCACATTCTAATACGTGGGTACTTGGATGTCCCGTCCTCACTGGTTGTGTGGGCCCCACCATAATTCCCATTTGTTCAGAGTTTTGCTGGTTAAGCCATTGTGGTTCCCTTGAGTCCCGATGTCAGCGTAGCCAAAGTCTGCCCAAGGTCGTCACTGCCATAGGCAGTCGCAGCCCTTGTGGACCAGAGGGAGATTTGCCACCATGCGACTTTGATAAAAGGGCGATGGTGGATCCTCGTATTGGTTTATTGTTGGACTTCCTGATGGAAACGCCGGACTCCTTTTCAGCTTGGGAGACCCTACCGGGGAGATGAATCGCTCCGCTGTATATCGCGGCCCGACACCCAGGAACACCTCCCAGTCACGATGAGGCTGTAAACCGTTGGGATATCCTAATGGACAAGGATAAATCAAAACGAGGAAACCAAGTACAGAAAAATGTCTTAAGCATTAGATCTTAGCATTCGGTGATTAATGCATTAGACCAATAATGTTCTGCTCGTGGTATTCGTTGTGTTTCAGTGTTTTTTCTAAGCATTTCCTAATATTACAATAATATTTTTTCGAAAGTTTGGCTATACCTGACATCACCTCGATAAACTGGTTCCTGCAGAAACTTCATAGAAAGTTGTTTACTTTCGAAGCAAAGACATAAACAACATTAAACACCTTGAACATTTAGCACAACCCGTACTTATCAACAACTTCTATACATTTTCAAACCACATACCTTTGTGATTAAGTGAACAACAATTGAAATCGACTTGATTTACTTCTGTATATAGTATAACCGTTTGCTAAGGTCAACTAAGACAATAGTGAGAATGAGATGCAACGGGGAGAGCAGCATCAGTAGAGACACATCTTTGAGAAGTACGATCTTCGCAAAAAGAAAACATTCGAAGGTGATTTTCAACAGGAAGCTGGCTGAAATCGAAATCAAAACGGTAGAAAAGTGCGAAAAACTCACAAGGGTTAGAAATACCCGGAAAAGGACTTACCCAACTGTACAATCTTGTCGTAATGTAAGTAGAGGAAGTTGTATACATGACGATAGTTCTGAGGACGAGTGAATGTCGAAGCGGATATTATCGACCAAATAATGGAACAAATGTACAGCGTGTCCGAAATAGCGAACAGGACAAACATCAGATAAGGCTGTTTGTCAAAACCACCATCCTGAAAGCATTTCATGGAAGTTATACCGGCAAACTGCGAGGAAATTGCTATTTCATAAGTGTTATTCTCGCTTCCAAATGATCTTACATGCTTTTTCACAGTAAAACTTTAAGTTCCGGATGTTCTACTGATAAAAGAATGGATGTAAGCTCTGGAAGCTGACCAGCGAGTTCCAGAAGCTCTGAGTTTGCACGTTTAGATGGTTACGGTCTACTGTCAACGTTTAGCATTAGGATATATTAGGACATTAGGATATAAAAGCCTTACAAGGTATATCACGACGGACACTAGTGTTAATAACAGAATGAGCCATAGTGCAATACATCTGTGTGCCGTCAGTACCGCCATCCTGAGTACTACGGTGCCCCTGTTTTCATTCTCTCGCCTGCTTCTTTCGGGCCCTACAAAGGCGCCAATATACATGTTGGCACGCAAGTGGTGTACTGCGGTTAGTAAATGACGTTTATAGTTACTGAGAGAATAAGGTTTTGCAGGTTTCTAAGTTCTACGAGTTATCAAGACACGCTATTTATGGCCGTTGGGGACCATTCTGTAGTTTCAAATCGTTATAGCTTTCCACATCCGACTTATATCGAAACGAAATAACTGTTTCGAAGTTCTTTCTTTTTTAGCAGTTATTTATATGTGATGACGTCTCATTTTCAATGGTTCCAGTCAGCGGCTGGGATGCACTGGGCAGGACTCTACGGGAACACTATGAGCAAAGTAAGGTGGATTAGCTTTAAAGAACTTTTGGGTAGTACTGGTCTTCGTTCTCTTGGCAGATTTGCAAGTCTTTGTTCTGCAAAGCGTTGTGGAACTGCGCAAAGAATGTATATTTTTCTATATAAGACAGTCGTAAACCTTAGGTCCGAGCATTGTGCTGCTCAACTGTGGCGGAAACCGCTCTTTGCAAGACATGCATATCCCAGCAAGAAGTAAAGTCTATGTGATTGACTCACGTAGGCCATTTCACCATGAAAATATTTTCGAAGGCGAACAAATAATGATTCTTGTGGACAGTGCAGAGGTCCCAAAACTTAAGTGAGTAGAAGTGTTTTTTTACTTTATCTGACTAAATCATTGACTTCAAACGGCTTTTAGCATACCCAAAATGTCCGATGTGATTGAAGAAGGGGACTTTGGAGAGTCAGAGTCAGACGATGAGAATCGAGAAAGTGGATCTGCGAAGAGAGGTATGGAAGAGGTACAGCAAAGGTTGTTGAAAAAGGTGAGTTGTTTTTGAACTGCATTCCATATTCCATGCTTCTATGAAAGTATTTCAAGGAGAAGAAGAAGCTTTGGTCAACACGTAGGAAGAATTTGCTGTGGAAATATTACGAAAATGCGTGGTACTCAATATCGGTATGTGTTAAATTTTTTTCTAAAGAAAAGGTTCATTTTTTTGTTCATCCGGCATTTTTTTCTTTAGACTGCCATGCGAATGCTCGAATTAGCAGCCTTACTTAATAAGGCAACTCCAGAATTGATGTGGATTGCAGCTGTAGGTTTAAGTAGTCAGTGGACCGACAAAGTTGTAAGTTACCCGCATCCATGCCATCTTATCTTATAGTTTTTGGTTTCCGTGTTAATCACTTCTTACAGGTTACAACAGAAGCCTACCACGATGTGTGTATTGATCGTATGAGGCCATTCATTCATAGGTTTTCACCTCGAAACACTAATGCAAAGGCAGATGACTTGCTGCGAGTGTCGTTTGAAAAGGAGTTAGTGTGGTTCTATCTATATTCTTTCTTCATCCGTTATTTTAGCACATTATGGCAGTAGAATGGGCGCGTGTAGCGCAGTGGTCGAGGCGTCCTGCAATACACATGGGATCGATCCCCACGCCCCATGCCCACCAAACCTTCAATCCGTACGGGATCAGCAAATTCGTACCAGCCTTCTCTCCGAGGATAGCAGAACTGGGTTAATACATCGGTAGGCCACCACGAGTTATTGTAAAGGCCAGATATGCATTCAATCACCTCAAGTGATACTTAGGGAAGTCGAATGCATGGCGCATCCCGCAGGAATTAATCAACGCCGAGAGCTTTATCCTTTATCCTTTTTATCACAGTAGTAACACGTATTCTCCATTGAACATATTCCGTTTCAGACTTCCATTAGCCATGTATTCACACTGGTCGCTTTATCGAGCAATGGTTGTTAATGAACATTTTGCGTGTAAAACTCGTAATTGGACCCAGAAAGGAGATTCAGATGTGAAGCATCTTCTAGCCAATTTGGGGTGAGATTTTTTGGGTGCACTCTATAACTTTCTAGTTAGAGTTTATTTTTCGTTCGCTTCGTTTTCTTCAGACTCACGTTACATGAGACGAGGCAAAAATTTGAAGCAATGACGTCCACTCGTCGGAAAGAAGTGATGCAAACGCTCGAGAAAGAAATGACACCGCCGTTTGCTTCGTTTATTGCACATTTCGGGTATTCAAATCGCGTCAGTGCAGCTGATGTTGCCAGAGGAATGGCGGTTAGGTGGGTGTCTTGTTGTTAAAATATTTTCCTCCCTGAGTATTGTCTCCATGTACCGTTTTTTAGGTACTTTAGTGTTCGGAATGTTAGCGATTTTTAGTTCCTTGAGAATATTTCAGGTTAGAGTCTCCTCGACGGACTCCTCTAGTCGATCGATTCGAGTCAGCGCGGGATATATTGAATTGTTTCATGAAATCTCATCAAAACTTCTCTCCACTTGTGAAATGTTTTGATGTGTATAAGGTAAAAATGGTTTGCAATACAAGCTATTTTCTAATGATCTCGCCGCAGACTTCCTCAAACTTACGGTTTCAGATTGGTCTTGAGTGTGTATGGACTCTAGTGGGATCTGCAGTGAACCAACAAGAAGTGCTACCTCTTGGACCATTCTTCCTTCACTCGTCAACACACCCTCTAGGTGGTTTCAACGCTGATAATGTTTACTCTACACATCGTATTCTACTAAGACGTGATAATGGTCATGGTTTGAAAAGCCTTGAGTACACCATACATGCTCGTTTTCTTGCTATGCCAAATGCTCCGTAAATACCACATTACAGATGATTTCATGGATTCTCGACACTTTATTTTTCTATTCACAAGCTTTCTACAAAAGGCATTTGCAACGGTGCGACGAAGTCGTGATCGAACTACCAAACCAATTGTTGTGAGTCTAGCCCTACATGGTGATATGCGAGGATGGCATATAGTAACCGGAGTCATGCCATTGGATACCATTTACAAAGATGCGCTAATGATGAGGTAATTCAATCCTATGTTAGAACATTTATATACCTAGTACGTTATTGAAATGTAAGAATTAATCAATCAACAAAGGAAGAGCCTAAGGAGCTCTACTTTTCAGTTTTTTGGGAAGAGCGTTCGAAAGAGCGGCGGAGCAAGCTGGTATAGACGTGCGGAGGGATTGTTTTGATCCCAACGGTAGGTATACCCCCGTGTGACTGATTTGACTATAGCTCCTTGGGAATGACAGCATGATGTGTTACTTTTAAGTCGTACTCATACGATCAGAAGATCGCTCACGCTTTTTTGACTTGCTACAAGCTGTTATGGAAATAGAATCTTGAAGAACGTCACTGCTTTGGAGCATGGAGATTCACGTCTTCATTTCAGACACATATTTCTAGTGAGAATGAAATGAAAACAAAGCCCTTTGGCTGGAGGGCCAAATTTTTAGGCTGCCTCTAATATTCGTTGATGTGGAAAAGTACTCCATAAGCGTTTCATCAACTGTATATTAATATGCTCTGGACAAGGTCGGCCTATAATCAACCTCTAGTGATAGGTATTGGCTTGAAGGCGCTCGTTCTTGTGACAAGTCCTGAGGTAATTAAACCATTCAAGAGGGCAGCCTGCAGAAAAGCGAACGTTATCTCGAACGAATGACGAAGTTGTGGACAACGGAAGTCTCTAGTGAAGGAATAATGCTGAAGGTTTCTTCCTTGCTTGTTACCTTCATTTTATCTGGGTACACAATTCCCAGAAAAATAGCGACATTCTCCGCAGTTTCACTCTGGAATGTGATCAGCTTTTCCCACGCATCAACAAATTTACCGCCTTTTTCGGTAGATTTGCTGAGGCGTGGAGAAATTTGACCACATTCTTTGAGTGAAACTATGGGAGACATCGCCGACTTTTGGAAATTGTGCATCAGGGTGAAAAAAAAAGAAGTCACGGACGATAACTGCAGAACTGTGGTGCGTTACTCAGCTATCTGGAATATTTCTTCACTAAAGGCAGATTGCACGGAACATTCGTTCTTTGGTTTTAAAAGGCCGTTCTTCTGCACGATTTAATTACTCTGGTTCGAGATCACTCGCTGCGATAAGAAAGACTCACGTGGCATAACTTATCACACAAATGAGCTGCTTCATTGTATAACCAATATACTATCTGCTTATTTTATTGCTATTAACGACATTCATGTTCGCCTTATGTTGGTTAATCATCATCCACTTTAAATTCTCCTGTAAACTTTCCCATGCCAATCTACTGAACTTGCTGCGTTAGTTGTACTATTTATAGCGGACTGGTGGACTTTCTGTACAAGATATGCTATCGTTGTCTCAAACTTTTATTTAAGTTGAACTTCTAGTGTACCATCTTTACTCCAGCTCTATCACTTGTGAGCGATTGCATCAGGTTTTTCGAAAATCATTGTCGGATCTGTAAATTTATCTCTTGTATATGTTCTACCAATAATTCTTGCAGTGCCCTACTATTAAAGATTATTGTAAAGCCCTTTCTATGCACTTTCACTCTGTATAATTTAATTCGAATGTAAGTAAAGTTTAAAAAAATTAAAGGCTGGGTTTCCAGTTGTGAAAATGGCAAACAATTCAGAATGTAGATGGGAAAGGGAGCTAAGGAAGTGTCGACGAATGCGCAATACGACACTGGTTTCGAGAATTTCGCTATGGCAAATTGCAAGTTGAAGATAATGGGGGTCACTAATGATGACAAATTCAAAGGCTTCGGTCGGTGTATGCCAACAGTCTTGGAGCACCTGGAGAAAATTCAAACGTCGACGAAGCTCAACAAATGTGTGCCGTACAAATTGGCAGGAAGTTTTATAACCCAGCGCGCGGCCACACGTTGCACAACTAACGCTGCAGAAAGTGGACAAGCCGGAATATCTCGCTTGATCTATCGCCTATGAATTACAACTTGTTCAGATATTTTGACAACTTCCTATATAAGAAATGCTTCAGAAACCAAGCCTAAGCCGAGACTGTGTCCGATGACTTTGCAGTACTCCGGGATTTTAAGCGACGGGCATAGGTTGCGTTTTGCAGACAAGAATATGTACATTGTAATGGGTTTTATTTGAATTAACAAAGTATATGCTGAACTAAGATGTGCCACTACATTTTTTACAATTTCATAGAGGTATGAAGTCTGCCACTAATTTTAGAACAACCTAATACTGGAAAAAGAAATGGGAAGCTTTCACATGTTTCAAATGAGAATAATGCAGTGACCCCATAAAGGACAAAACTCGGCATTGATCAAACCCTGAGGAATGCGCCATGTATTCGACTTCATCCGGCATCGTTGGGAGGTGATTGAATTCATATCTGGCCTTTACAGTGACTTGCGGAGGCCTAACGATATATCGAGCCAGCACTGCTATCCTCCCAGACCAGTCTGGTACAAATTTGCCGACCCCGAAGGGATGGAAGCCTTGGTGGGCTATAGGTGCGGGGATCGATTCCACGTGTGTGTTGCAGGGCACCTCCAACCACTGCGCTCACATGCGCCCTCAGTAGTGTCCCAAACCTACCAAATTTTCGATTGCGACCAGCTTGAACTGGACCAACTAACTACTGCTGCGGCGAGAACTTAGGAAGTTAGATTATTTGTAGTTGACATTTATCACAATTTAACTTATTATTTACTGCCTACTCTTTTTAACGGCAAGTATATATTTCGAAATATAACTTTAATGATGTTGAGATATTTCAAATTTCCGGAGCGCAGGTGTCTGCGGTGGAGAACGAATGCGTTACTGTCCTTTCCGGGGAGTAACGCGTTCACCACCACACCATGCGGGTCCTTCGTTTCGCCTGTCTCTCAGCTAGTTTTCACCCTCAAGCCATTTAGGAGGGTAATGCTCTGCTAAGACATCTCACAAGACCAAGTTATTAGAACTAGGTGTTGAAATCGGGTACACCTGTAACCTGTGTGGCTGGATCAGGATGCAGTCAATGTATGGGTGCTACCGGATGAATGGATGTCCTGATACGAGGTATTGTGTCTCGTTGATTCACCAAGGACCTATTTGATTCACACGTGCATCCCAAGCAGGTTCAGCGCTAGAATTTAAGAACGGAATAACACCTGAAGGCACAACACATCAGAGTAGTAAAATGCATCTCAAATGAACAGGAATATGTATACTGTGCACCAGGCAGTCATTTTCGACATTTCACGAACACGAGCGCACAGAAGACGTGATGAAGACGTGCTGGAAACTCCATCTTGAACGATCCCAAGATGGACAACTACTTAGGTGACGCTGGGAACAACAGTACTACGGTGTTGGCGTACCAAATCGTTTATGAAAGCGGGTTGGCTCAAGCCGAGAATATAGAGACGGTGTCCAGGTTGTCATAAGGCAACATGAAACACACCGATTAAAAATACGCCGTAAAACATGTTGAACAGGTTAGCAATCGCTCTAGAAAAGACTACTCTCAATGTATCCACTTTCTATTCATTGCCTATTCTTTTTCATGGCAGAATATGGTGTGAAATGTAACTACAATGCTGTTGAGGTATTTCCAAAACTCTGGACCCGCAGGTGTCTACGGTTGGGATCGAATACGTCACCATCCTCTCAGGGGACTAGCGCGTTCACCATCACACCATGTGGGTCCCTCGTTTCGCCTTCCTCTCAGCCGTATCTTAACCTATAGGTGCTATAAGCAATTCCATGTCCAGAAGAATGATCATACCCTGCCATGAAAAGGAACAGGCAGTAAATAATATGTGAATACATTGTGATTTACGCTACTGCTTCAGCTTAACTGAACTCAATGCGGATTTGTGCTGTCCAGATCAATTCCGTTGATGAGATATTGCTGATAGCACCTACGGTTTAAAACATGGTTGACAGAAAAGCGAAATGAAGCACTCACAACGGGGATAAACGCGTTACCCTTTTGAAAGAGTGATAGCGAGTTCGATCCCCGCCTCCGATATCTGAGGCCAGGAGTTTTACAACTCTCAGAATCATTGTTATCACTTTTCTTGGAAGTACAAACTCTGAATATTGTTCATGGAAAGTACATATCTTTAGTAGAGAAAGAAATCAATGGTCGCAGAGGTCAACATGCCAAATACGGTTTTGGTGACCGCTGAGACCTCACCAATTATCCTTTTATTGATCACCAGTTTACACAAAAAGGAGCAGGTGTTAAGCCAGGAAAATGAAACCCCAGGAGTTTTTCCCTGGAAGAACTGTTGCCTCGTTTCAAAAGAAAAAAAAACGCTGAGGAATACGTAGACTTCAAAGACACTGTAGCACTTTCATTTTCAATGAAATTGTGCGCTTGTTAGAATGGCATATTCAGGTAAAACGAGACTTCCAAGGATGAACCATGATCAGTTTTAAAAAGAAAATGGAACATTTGTCCTTCGGCATAAGGCAATACGGAAAGTCGACCAATCAATACAAGTATAATCAACTTTATACATGAAAATCGGTAAAATAACAAACAACTCAAGAAATTAAAACCAAAATATGAGCAACGTGTTGTTTTCATAAAAGTTACTGAAGCTAGGGTTCCATTAGAAGAGGAGACGCAGTCCTACAGCACAACTAACGTGACGTCTTCTGATAAAATATGAAGAATTTTTAATGTATTATTAGTTACCGCTACTGTTCAAAACGTTTGTACTCCATGCAATCTGGTGGTCTAACTTCCGTTCGCTTCTTACTAATCTCTGCCCAATTCGTTGACAAAACAGTGCCACCGGACTCCCTTTAAGATCAAAATCTTCAAAATATCGACATTCACTAAACTTATAACGCTCACTCCCACTTACTGGTAGCTCTTAATCATGGCCTTTTTAACATCATCCGAAGCCTCGCTGTAGAGTTTCCGGAACATTCGATTCACTGCTGCATCACCTTCAAGCTCTTCTTTTTCTTCCTCCTCAACAGCCGACTGAAATAGAGAACAATCACAAATTAATGAAAGACGTATTGGAACAAAAATCATTGGCATTTGTCAGCACAACTGGCTTAAATCAGATACAACTGAACTAAGACTCACCCTTTCTATAGCTTCCCAGTTTTTTGTTGGATTTGGTTCACTAGAAACGGGAGCAGTAGAAGTAGCACTTAAAGTTGGCCAATGACCCGCAGACTTCTTCGGCATTCGAACTTCAACCTGACATTTTTCACAAGAGAGGAAACTACACGAGAATAATCTGTTTAATCAAAGTTTCGCAACAAAATCAGAGAAAAATAGTGTTTAAACACAAAAAAATAAAGGAAAAATAAGAAAAGATAAAGTTATGGAAGGTGATCAATCCCAGAGAGGTGCGCCATGCATCCGACCTCGTTTAGTAACGTTGAAGGTGACTGAATGCATATCTGGACTTTACAATGACTCGCGGTGGCCTTCCAATGTGTCGAGCCAATGCTGCTACCATTCCAGACAAGTCTAGTACCAATCTGCTGATCCCGGAGGGATAGTAGGCTTAATGGGCCTGTGGAGCGGGGATAGATCCCAGGTGTATTGCAGGACGCTTCGACCACTGTGCTACACGCGCCCCTAGGGTTGAATGAGTAGATAAAACACGAATTCATGTCTCCTAAAACAGCTGAACACACACTTATTCTAAACGGTGACCCAGTAAAAACGTAACGTATACATTCAGACCTACTTAAAAGTTAAAACTGAAAGTGTTGTGAACGACGAATGAATGCGCAAGCTGAGTTCGGTACCGCAGAATCAGCGTTATCGCTTTATTTTAGGCATCGCGTGAAGAGAACATGATCTCAGGACGCTAACACTCGGCCTTTTGTGGTCATCACATCCTTTAGCACCGAACCAGCACCGTTCTAATAAAGTCATCTAAAGTCTATCAATCAGCTATTGTGGGACATTCGGAACACAACGTAATAAATCACATAATTCTCAAAGATGGCCGAAACTTACCTTTGATGGTGTGCATGTAACAGTGAAATTCTTCTCATCTACTGATCTCGCTAGCGTAGTTTCAAAAATCACGTCATCACCATTGAAAACTTTGACCTCGTTGCTATTGAATGCTACTCTAAACTTTAAAATAAATAAAATGGAAGCGAGTAGTATGTTTAAAGGCAAATAAAAGAATATAGACCATAGAATCGGTACCGGCAATCACTTAGGGAGACTCCTTTCTTCAAAATCGTAATGGTCACAAAAGAGTCGGTCTGGAACCAGTCATACCTACAACAAAGTAATAAAAAGCGAGTGAGGAATATAGACAGTATCTATTATACCCATAACGATGTTGAGACATTTACAGAACTCCGGAGCGCTGGTGTCAACGGTGAGGCCGAACACGCTATTACCCTCTCCGGGGGCCAACGCATTCACCACAACACCGTGCAAGCCCTTCGTTCCGCCTTTCCTATAGCAGTGATATTGACCCACAGGTGATATCAGCGAAACTCGTCAACGGAGAGAAAGGCGAGACGAAGGACACGCATAGTGTGGTGGTGAACGCGTTAGCCACTGAAAGGATAATAGCGTGTTCAGCTCATTGCAGACACCACTGATCCGTACTTTTGCAAATATCTCGGCATCATCATGGTTATATTTCACATAATACCCCGCCATTAAAGAAAAAGAATAAACAGTAAATGAAAAAGTGACGACAATATCTACTATGTTTGAATACGCTGACGTACAGGTTTCTCTGTAGATGTGTGTTCTACCTGCATTAAAATGATTCCAAATAAAATTCTTCCAGAGGATTCACTAAACTCAACAAACAATGAGTAGGAAATAAACCTTGGTTTCCCCGACATTTCGGCCGCGCAAAGAAGATAGAACAGACCTGCTGAAAGGTTAATGTCTCTCAAAGACCCATGCATGAGCTGCATTACTGATGAATAAAAAACACAAAGTATTCATTCGGATTGTGCCATATCACAGATGTATAGGGCAACTATATGTCAATATTTATTTAAATTCTTATACAAAAGACACCGCGTGAAAAGTTCTCGAAAACGAGACGAGGAACAGATTCAAATAAAAAGCAACAATGCAATAGAACAATGAACCTATAAAAAACTAAGCCAGTACATATACATGTGAAAGATCTTAACAAAATAAGTAAAAAAAATTACATTTCACAGCTAAAGAGCTCCTAAGTGATCTTTCACCTGCTGTTTTGTCAGACGCTGAAACCCTTTCGCATTACAAACAGCAACCTGCAAGGTGGAAATCAGTTTCCGTCTACGAGAAATTGAACTTATTATTCAACACTGACTTCTTGCGAACCCTAACATAGATTTTATTACCCAAGTTCAAAGAGGAAGACATTCAACGCGTAGCCTACAAGTCCTGCACATTCTTCCCTGACATGCTCTTAAAAACGTGAAAAAACCACTAACGTACGAATGTACTTTGTACACCCAAGGTGATCTACTGCGATTAATCAGAACGGAAGTAGAAACAGAAAACACGAATATCAATGCAAATAAAACTACCTCAACGTTATCTTCGGTCATGCCCACATCGAAAGATTCCCTAAGAGTGAGCAATGCCGTATGAATTCCATCATCCAGTTCAAGAGCCTCACTGTATCTCTTCTCAAGAAAAGTCTTAGCGTTCACATCATTCTTACCAAGCGCTGTAGCCTTCCATGCGAAATATGCACCCTAAAAAACCGTTTGTTACATTCACAGCATAAAATTTTGAAAACTTCCCAACGGTTTACTGCGTTATCGTAGCCGGGAGGTGTTCCTGGGTGTCAGACTGCGATTTACAGCGGGGGGATTCGTCCTTCCCACAGGGTCTCCCAGAGTCCGGCTTTTCCACCTGGAAGCCTAGCAAAGAGTAAACCAATACCAGGATCAACCATCGTCCTGGTATCAAATTAGTCGCTTGGTGGCAAATCTGCCTCTGATTCACAAGAGCGGAGATGCTTGTGGTGGTGACGACCTGGGGCAAACTTTGGCTAGGCTAACCTCGGTTCTCCATGAAATCACAATCGCTAACGCAAGCAAAACGCCGAAAAAGTGGAAATTATGCTGGACCCGCACAGCCTGTGAGGGCGGTCAGTCCAGGTATTCAAGTAAACAAGTAATACGTTGAAAAATAAAGTACGAATGAAAAAATGAATAACTCATTCACAGAAGGAAAAACTTGGTCATACCGATGGGTCACTTTGGAAAAGAAGTGGTCGACCAGGAGTTTTGTCCCAACCAGCTATTAGAAGCGAGACGCCGAAAGGACGAACACCACTATAACAACATTCATATGAACTGCCGATGGCATATACTGCTTTGAGTTTGAGGCTTGAGTGACCTCACAAAGAAACGTCCAGACCGCAAAACACCTGCCAGGTATATCTGCTACTCGTTTGGTATAACTTGCCCCATGAAAGGCCCTGCTGGACGATATATTAGTTCTCAATTCTTGAATTAACTTCGAGAATTAGAATAACCTAATCATAGACGTACTACTGACACATGTTGATTACAATCATTATGCAGTACATACTCATACATTCTTCTACACCACATTGAAATTCGCCGAGACGTCAAAACTCCATCTAACAATGATGAAAGTTCTAACAGTTAAAACAGTAACATGGAAATACTTTTTACCCAGATTGAGTATACTCCTGCATGACAGCTGCGATTTGCGTAACAAGTTGCGTAGTAGGAATCTCTTCACCATACATCATTTCATACTCCATGGCAATTTTTCTAGCTCTCTTGACCAAAATACGAAAGTCGGGTCCCATACCGCTAGAAAATTTCAATGTAATTTAAAAAAACTACGAATCAAACCGAAATCTAAACTACAAGTACGTTCGTCGTTTTCTTTCTCAGCAATCTAGAGGTTTTTATACAGAACACGTTTACTTCCATACAAAAAACACACACAACGCAATAGTAGACGACGTTCACACAGTACGGCCTTCTTCAGAGCCTGGAAGGGTGTAATACGCAATTTACTACGTCAAACGCTTCAATAACACAAACATAAAGACGAAAATCTATATGGTAATCACATGATCATCAGCTTCTCAAACAACCTGTTTTTTACGCGCTTTACACTGAGGAAGAACAGCTATAAACCATATGCGGCTCTAATCAACTGATTTCCATCTTTCTATGTGTTATTGCAGCGTTTGGGATAGTCAGCTGCGTATCAGTATACCCTTCCAGGAGTTGAAGTAGACGATACTGTCGGAACGTCAGCTACGGTTGTAGTGTATGTGTTTTGTACGGAAGCAAACGTGCGCTGTATAACAACTTCGCAATTGCTGAGAAGGAAAACGTTGAATTTATAATCCAATGCCGAGGTTAATAAAAAACTTATTCTGGGAACTGTTACAAGTACGTCATTAGTACCTGTAAACACATCCAATATGTTGACTAATCTTTTCAATTTTTGGCTGGTCTTCGAACAAGACCGACGCGATGTTTTCGGTCGACAAGACCACACCATCCTTCGCTGGAAAATTGTGCTTGAAGTTAAAAGAAACCATGGACGTGAATGAACAAATCACATCTAACCTCTCAATCCTACCGAAGGCTGCCCGTTTTTCACTGCATTGAGAGCATATTCAATCTGCATTAATTTACCTGATGGGCTTAAATATTTCGATTATAGGTGAGCGAATCAAAAACACGAAACAACCACATCATCCAACCTGAAAGTGGTCAGCGAAAAACCGTAGTGGTCACCCATCGTAAACCTAAATATCTAAGTTAAAGAATATAGCAGGAAGCAAATAGAAGACTAACATTGCGATTTCGACTACGAGCTCAGTTTAACTGGGTTCAAAGCCGATTTGTGTTCTCCAGATCAGTACCGCTGACGGGTGATTGCTGATGGCAGTGTTAGATAGAAAACTAGCTGAGAGAAAGCCAAAGCAAGGGCCTCAGTGGTGTAGTGTATAACACGTGAGCAACGGAAAAGGTAATCGTGGGTTCGACCTGGCTTGGGGTCCAAGTTTTGTAAATGCCTCAACCTCGTAGTGGTTACATACCTACGGTATGCCCAATCGCACGTCGCAACAGACAAAATAACAGAAAGCAAAGGAAGATGTGAGATGGGATATTTATACTGTGAAATAATCGAATACGTTAAAGTCGGCTGCTTGGTGAGGCAGAACTCGTAAAAAGAAGCAGAATAATAGGTTTAAGGATACTAGCGTCATACTATACCGTACTGTAAATCGCTTAAGCTCTAGGAAAAGGTAAAGATGATCCGGTAAATGTACCAATAAGATCACACCAAGTAACCGCAGATTACTAAAGAGCATGAACGTCCATTTTTAAAGGGTTCAAACGTCATCATTCTGATGTCGATAGTTTAACATTGGAGCACGAAATTTCTTCACTAAAAATTATTTTTTAATTTAATTTAATTTGTGACGAACATTTTCCAGGGAATTTTATCCATTTCTTCGGCAGATAAGATCTATTATATAAATGTTTATTCACATATTGAATAGCTTTTCTCAAACACTCACCGTTTTTTTCCTTTTTTAAACTGACCGAGATTTAACCTCGGTATTAATAATTAATACCTTCGGTTATTAAGCTAGCATGAGGTGATATATTACTTTATGTGGCCAAGGTTTCGACGTATTCGTCTTCCTACAATGTTCAGACATCTTCAGATGATCCAAGTCTATGATGCACAGTCGTTCGTCCCGTCTATGCGATGTCTTCGTCATCGATCGAGTGGGATGTTCATCTGATTGTTTTGTTGTTCATAAAGATCACTGTCTGGAGCAGCCGTTGGCCTGGCTGACCTCGGGACATCAGACAACAGCAATGGCCTAAAGCAGCAAAGCTCCGGAACAATGGAAATTATGCTGGGACCTGCACAACCAGTGGAGATGGGCTATCCAAGCATCCAAGTAAGTAGAGATCACTGTTTTTAAGAGAAGCTGTTCATATGCGATTAAATATTTATGTATTAAGTCTTGTCCATCAAGGTTACGAAAGTGTTTGGCTAAGTGGATAACGTGTCAGTGTGGCTCTTCCAGGTCCTGAAGAAGGTGAAACTGCCAAAATGTAAGCTGTTGTAGATGAATAACTGCTGCAATAGCAACCTCTTGTCTGCTTATCAGGAATCCAATGAATTACTGATTAATGTTGAGCTCAAGAGAAAGTCGGTTCCGGGATTCATCCGTTTCGATTTCGTATGAAACAGAACCATTTTACTGACTTAAAGAATAGTTCCTTCTCCCTCCCGAAAACTATCTTTTATCTTCAAGTGTTAAACTGCATTGTATTGCAACGCAGTTCGTCACATCGAGGAATTCGTTGTCTAGAAAGATTTTATTCGAAATACAACCACAACGATGATGAGATATTTGCAAAACTCCGGACGGCAGGTGTCTGCGGTGGGGAATGAACGCGGTATTACTCTTTCCGGGACTAACGCGTTCACCACTACACCATGCTGGTTCTTCGTTCCGCCTGTCTCTCAGTTAGTTCTATCGATCAGTGCCATTAGCAAACATCCATCAACGGGATTGGTCTGGGAAGCCACATTGGCATTGAACCCAGTTAAGCTGACGCTGTAATTTAAGTCACAGTTGTTGAAAGTTGTAGTAGGCAGAAAATAAAAAGTAAAATACTTTTATTACTTCACTTGATTAAACTGTCGTCAGCCAAATGTCTGCTTTGTGATCAATTTCTAGAGTCGACTTCGACCCAGACTTAGAAAACCGAACAGAAATGTCAGTAAGAGGAGACAATTCTTGCGAAGGACTACTAATGTAGTATTGTCGAGTTGAGGGTATTGCATTGGCATTGGGCAGGACAACTGGCCATTCTCCTTTGCAGTCGTGATAGTAAAATGTTCCGCTTCTTCTTGCAGCACTAGGAGTGGAGAGCCCTACTTTTCAGCGACAGGCACTTGTTCCTGTCTTTAAGAATTTTCCTCTGTAATTTCGAAGCGACTTCATTGATTCCCACAAAAGGAGCCTTATCCCATAAGCCACCTATGAGGTGAAACGAAGAATGGAGAAGGTATCCTCCATCTACAGGGTATCATTTTCTTCCTATTTCAATGATTTTATTGCGCTCACTTCAAGACGAAAGTGGGCAGCATAAAGGTAATAAGAAATTCTGGTTTCTGATTGTTGGAAGCGGAGATGTGGAAGTTGGGTGGAAGTGTCAGCAGAATCGTGGTCGTTCAATAACATGTGTAGTATGGCAACAGCTTAGTATAGGCTGCATTCGTCTGAAGATGACAGATCATAACTTTTCCGTATGTTTTTTTTCAAGACTTTTTTCAAGACAAAGACTTTTTCATAGCTAGCTAGTTGCTGGTGACAAGTAGTAAGCTTTGTGTATTTATATGAAATGGGTTGCTTGGATGTGATGCGTACAACTCTCCTCCTATCGCTAGATTTCAATGAGAACTGCGGGGTACTAGTATTCATTATTTCGGTAAGCAACTTAGGTGAAGCGTTATCAAGCAGCCGTCCAAGCCGCTCGCGAGACTGACCACCTTCTGGAATTGCAGGTCAACGAGAAGTGTAGAGGTGCTAAGGCACTCAAGACGTGTTAAGAAATTGCATCTAAACGTCAAAATACGTAGGTTCTATCTAAGCTCTGTAGCAGGAGCACAAAGACGTTGTAATATTGCGGAGCATTTAAGACCACATAGTCAGAGGGTTGCCCTATTTGGTTCTGCTTGAATACCATCGTTTATCCAGTTTGCATGTTATACTCTTAGTAAAAGAATCTGAGGCAGGTGCTTGTTGCTGGTTGTCTTGCTGTAATGTAGTAAAGAGTTTATCGAATGAAAGAGGCTGGAGTAAAACCTCTCAATGATAGCTCCATCTGCACACCAGGAGCGGTAAGAAGTCCAACAGCTTTTCTTAGTACAACGGAAGACTATGTTTTGGACAAACTAAAATAGCGTTTTAGAAAAATTGAAAACACCTCTGGACCCACAGGCAGTCCTTGTTTAATAAGTTTGTCAACCTCAAAACGCCTCATGCACTTTAGTTTTCTTACTGCAGAGGCTGACAGACACTAGGCGTCGGGTCCTGTGTACCAATCTCTGTAGGGCTGAAATTTATCTCTTGTTTAACAAAAATCTTGGCTATTTCGGAGTACGACGGTTCAGCCTTCCATTGAAGCTTATTTGTGATATTCATGAGGGAATGCTTTGTTTCCCATGCACACGTGGGTGAAAAGAATTGATTTTCTCCACATTAAGTTGAGATTACACGAGGTTATTAAATATCTTCACTTCGGCTAATGTTTCGGCGGTTTCGTTTTCATCAGATCCGATTCGATGAACCACAGTTCTTCGTGTTCTCGAGGTGGCATCTTCGTCGCGCATGGAGCTCAATCTTCCTCAGCGGAACATCTCTCTCAAATGAGCCATGCTCACCAACCAGGGGATGCTCTTTTACACAGGGCGGTTGTTGTATATCATAGTTCTTAGTGGCCCTTATTAATTGAAAAGAAAACTAGCAGGATCCATAAGTTCTTGCTAACAAAATAAAAGTTTAGCTCTCCCTCGAAAAGTGGAGTTCTAATTTTCTGGAGCTGAAGGATGGTTCTTTTTTTCGCCTTCTTTTGTCCCGTATCTCGTCTTGCGAAGCCGTTGCAGTGGTGTCTCCGCATTCACTCCCTTACACCAAAGCCTTAAATTTACTACTCCATCAATTTTCTTCGTTGTCTAAGAGTGTAGAACGCCGGTGGCCGATAGCACAGTTGTTAGTGTTGCAGCTCATCAGGAAGCAAGATTCTGGTTCGAACCTTTCCCCTACACCCTCCTGAAATTCATGAAGGAACGCCTTAGCTCTGCTAATCGATTCGACCACTATTTTACAGCATTCATAAAGAAGAGAAAATCCTCAAGCAGTAGTCGAAACAAAACGCGAAATGTTCGAAGACCATTGTGGACGATTAATTTGAGAAAAATCAATCGAATACAAGTGCTGGAATCCGCATAGTAGATGTGATGACAAGTCATGTAAAGTAGAATGAAAAAATTTAGAACGAAAATATTCCAGGAAGGTCATTTAAATATATAGTGCGGATTGTGATGAAGAAGGACACTTTGTCTTCTTCGAGAAGCGATCACCTCACAGTACACTTCTTTGATTAAGGAGTACGACTGAGTGTTCCGCACCAATGCCTCAAGCAAATGGTATAAGTCCCATCAAAAATGCTAGTAGATCGTGCATGAACTGAGCGAAAGGAACAGAACGTAGATCAGTCTTGCTCTTTATTGTGATAAAGGATAAGGAAAATGGATAGAGCGTTGGGTGTTGGTCATTTTCTGAGGGATCGCCGTGCGCTCGACTTCGTTACGTATCGTAGAGAGGATTGAATGTATATCTGGCCTTTCAATGGCTTGAGGAGGTCTGCCAATGTATGAAACCAGTGCTACTACTTTCCCAGATAAGTCTGGTACAATTTTTGTACCCTGGAGGGTGGATGGGGCTTGGTGAGGCAGGACGTGGGATCGAACTAAAGACAACGTGTGTATGTAAAGCATCTCTAACCGTTGCGTTACGCGTGCTCAATCCTTGCATCGTGAGAGGCAGTAAAATAGATGTATTCTTATGCTAACACGGACCGTGTATACTACCATGATTGGAAGAAAACCAGCAACCAGACCTGTACATGTACAAAATCGGTATTGTTTGGTGAGGAACGGAAAGCATGTTCTACTGCTAATTGTTTGGAGATCAACAGGATAAGAGTTCGCGTCTACTACGAAAAACACCGGCTCCTATTGGATGAAGTACTTTGGAAATGTCCCAAGCGTCGATTTTAATAGGAGGTTCTTCACGGCAGTTCCCGACTTCAGGTTGCATCATTTACAAAAATGAGCTACTAATGGTTTTGTTTTGAGCATCTGTAGCACATACCTCCACAATTTACGGCATTTGGTTGGTCCTGAATTTGTTAACACGAAAAAGTCAATTAGTTGAAATAGAATACACCGGAGATTGGTAGTATCCGAACACGTACAAGTACCTTTTTGTACCGAAAAAAGCCACGAACAAGTTGGGTAACCACAAATTATTAGGTTTGGAAGTTAATGCCAGAGGAGTAATTTCATCTACTTGTAAACGTTTTCAACAACAGTTTTCTTTGGAATACTGAGCTGTCATAAAAGGATAAAGGACAAAGCTCCCGACGTTGATCAATTTCTGAGGGATGCGCCATGTATTCGACTTCATAAAGGATCGTTTGGAGGTGATTGAATGCATATCTGGGCTTAACAATGACTTGCGGTGGTCTACCGATGTATTGACCCAGTGCTGCTATTTTCCCTTACAAGTCTGGTACCAATTTGCCGACCTCGGAGGAATTGAGGGTTTGGTGGGCCATGGGAGCGGGGATCAATTCCATATGTTGCACGGCGTCTCCGACCACTGCGCCACACACGCCCCTGTCAAGGATAAAGCAACTATCATATGTCGTTATAAACCCATTTTATTCACTTTCGCTCCATATAGTCGAATTCTAACATAAGCTGTGATGTTCAGAATGCCTTAAAGTTAGAACTTTATATTTTAAAACGGAAATTTCGGCAAATCAACTTATACGAATTCAAACTCGGATGTAGTACAGCTAAACGGCTGGAAACATTGATCAAGTGTGGTTTCAAAGAAGTTCACCAAACCCATTGCGCAGCAGTGGTCTGTGAAATTTTTTATAATAAATGTGACTTCGACGATTAGGGAAGTTGCTGTTGTCCTTATGCTACTGAAAACAACGAATTGAAGCGTTTGATGGAAGTCGTCAGGTACATAACTGTTCATGAACTTGCAGAGGAACTCAGTGTACGTATCTCAACTATTCGGGGCGTCTAAAGAATATCAGAAGGGCCAGGAGCTTCGACAAAGTGCTGCCGCAGGAATTAAATTAAATCAGTGGAATCGCCGTTGTGAGGC
Organism: Angiostrongylus costaricensis; assembly: GCA_900624975.1. NCBI lineage: Eukaryota > Metazoa > Nematoda > Chromadorea > Rhabditida > Metastrongylidae > Angiostrongylus > Angiostrongylus costaricensis. Next base: position 99,041 of record UYYA01004308.1, read on the forward strand.
ATCGTCGTTGGTTCTTCTGCGCAACCAGAACGATCCGTTTGTCGACGGTACTCTGACGTCCGACAAAAAGTGGATCCGCTGCGATTGCCGGGTCGGCGACGATAGGCTCAATGGTTGGAGCGTAACGAGGTTCCACAGCACTTCACGAAGCCGAAATTGCGCTAAAAGAAAGTCATACTGGCCGTTTGTTCCTTTGCTGATAGTTTTATCCACCGCAGAACCTTGAATCCGAGCGTTACAATAATTACAAACATTAACGGATATTTCGAAACCGACCTTCCCTAAACCTCGGTGTGATTAATCAATATGTATTCTTTCTTGATAAGCTTGCACGAGGTTGATAAATATATTTATTCGGGAAGATGGCTCGCTGAGGGAAGATCTGGCTCGACAGGAAGGCGAAGACGCAACGTCGAGGCGAACAACAAGCATGGACCATCGACTCGGATCACCGGCTCTGAGGAAGACGAAGACGTCGAAACGTTAGCCGAAAATAAATATATTTATCAACCTCGTGCAAGCTTATCAAGAAAGAATACATATTAACGGATATGACCAGTATTTATCAACATAGAACAACGACCAATCCTTTCTCGCGATAGCGCGCGGGCACACATTGCAGTACCGATGCTGCAAAAGTCGAACGTGCTGGTTTACAAAACTCCACTTTTTTCTCCACTCTCGCCAGTCTTCTTTCCGACTGACTGGCACTTCTTCAGGTATTCCGACATTTTCCTGTCAGCTTCCTGGGCGGAAAACACTTTAGAAGTCAAGCTGATGCCGAAACTGCCTTCAACGACTTCATTGTTCCCAGAAGCCTAGAATCTCAGACAGCCGGTATAAGTGAACTTGTTTCTTGTTGGCAGAAATATTTAGACTATAATGATTTTTTTTCGATTAATGAAGCTGGTTTCTAGGTGAGATATGCTACATTAAATGAACAAGTTGAAATCCCCATTAATTTCGGAGCAGTTATAAATCGGTCACTTAGTGGGATTTGTAATATGGATCAAGTTACTCAAATAGTAGTGGGTTCGTTACAGATCCAAGCTTTTAAGGACCAAACTCTAGTTTATTTTTACACTTTACTTTACAGCAGGTCAATCATAATCGAGCAATGAAATGCTCGGAATATAGTAGTTATGAACACCTAGAAAAAAGACTCCTTGAATTTCTATTCACCTCTCGAACCGATCTGTTCTTCTATTTCTCGCAGGAAAAATACCTTTGTAATATATGATTTGATCGATTCCTCATTCAAAAGAAAGAAAAAAGTATCCACGCAAGAAAATAGTAATGAATATATCAAGAGAACTCGACTGAGGACCATCGGCTCGGATCATCGGCTCTGATGAAGATGAAGACGTCGAAACGTTAACCGGATAAAAGCTATATAACAACCTCGTGTAGGCGTCACAATTTAAACACAGGTTGATCATCATATCGAGGTTAAAGGAAAGACGGTTTTTAAACATCAATAAGAATTCATCTTCGTTCAGGGAGTGCTCCACTGAATTAGATGAAGCCTCACTGTTGTCGCTATGGCCAATTCCGTCGATTGTCCTACTAGAAGAATGAATGGTCATTGTAGCATATTTCGTTGATAATAACACGAGGTTGTTACCAAATATTCGGCTAACGTTTCGACATATTCTTCCTCCTCAGCTCGAAGCATCGGTTTTGAGGATGTCGAAGGCGCCGAAACGTTAGCCGAATAAGTATTTGTAATAACCTCTCGTTAGCTTGTTAATAAAATAAGGTACATTTAGGACTCTTTTGTCTCTATCACGTTAAAGCCCAAGCTAAGAGCATAGGAGTGTGCCGCGGTTACAACTTGCTTTTTGTTAATTTTTATCAATTATGAAGAAGCGTCGAAGTGAATTCGATTCTATTGTTTCTCTCCGATCGGTGTATACCAGGCCAAAGCTCATTATCGGCGCACTGAAATGGATAATAAAGAAGTTCAATTGGGCCAAACTACGTGCACACTTCGATGTGAAATTGTTGCTGTGCTTTCGTTTTCTTGAAGAAATCGTCATGTTTTCGAGAAGTTCCAGTAAACCGTAACTGACGCTCAAGAAGCTGATCGACGTTGGAGTATAGGGTAACACTGCGCGTAAATCAGAATAAAACATTACATTCACTTAGGGGCTTAGCGTGCGTGAAGAACAACATCGAGGAGGAAATGTGTATAAGAAGTTATGGTCTGTGCTCAAGCCTTGCCAGAGAAGTACACTATGGTACAAATATTACGTTGGATGCACCAATAGTTTCAATTCCTTCCTAAATTGAGCCGGTATGTACAATACCAAAACGGACTATACAGTCCAAAAGTAAGGCATCGAAAATCATCTTAGTATGGAGTATGTGCTTTGATAGAACAGCATAGATGAGTTGGTAAAGTTAACAAATGGCAAATCAGCAAAACAGTAGGGTAGTAACCAAATCGACGTCCGCTCTTAATTTTGTGCAAAGTATTCACATGCCTTCCAGTCCTAGCGCTTTGATAAGTCACAGTTTGGGTCTCACTTCGGTCATCTAAGCCAATAGCCAGAAAATAAATTTTTGGGACATTTCACACTTATGAAGAAGAAGAGTAATCATGAATCAAAGCTAAATTGGCAGGAGAGAAAACTTCTAAAACTTTTACAAGGGGACAACTTAAAGAATTAGTTTGAAACACTATGAAGAATGGTCATTGATGTTAACTATTTTTGAGGCCACTGGAGGAATATGGATAAATTGGAAGGTGGAATCTCATATGAATCGATATGTTGAGCAAAGAACAGGTATATATTCTCTTTCATCCATAGATGATATGGTAGTAATCGATGTGATATAGCGGTGCCAGTCTTCCTGCTCTTAGTTTCGTACAAGGTATTTCGAGATTACCTTCATCCTCGAGGAGAACATAAGGATCGGCATCTATAACAATGTTCTGTTATAGTAGAAGTACAGCAAGAAACAATTTTAGCCAGGTTTGATGGACTTCTAGATGTAGTCCGGCGCCATTGAGGTCTTTCGTAACTAGTGATTTCACCATTTCTAAAACCTGACGTAACCGAAAGGAAAAGCATTCAGTGTTCGGAATGTCGGAAGTTGTTTATTACTGCTTAAACTAATCGCTTCCGGTTGATTTCTTATGGCTTTCTTAAGGTCTTTTTAGATCATCAACATGTGTTGTCGTTACATTTCGCAGATGAAAGAATCTCCTACATTGAGATCAAAGTTTTGTAACCTCCGCTATTCTTACATACTTATTTGTGTGGGTCATTTGCGTGAATTGCACAGATTTGGGTGAAATTTCCACTTAAATATTACCTCGCTGGTTGAATAAGGCTTACCTACCTTGGAATACGAGATAGCTCTGCCTAGGCGCTCCCATGTCGTGAATGCAATCAGTTCAGCCACCGTGATAAGTTTACTGCTTTACGACTGATTTCTTCCAAGACATCGGTGATTCCTGTTTTCGCTTTACTCTTGATCATAATCCTTCTATTTACTGCCCTTTTCTTTTTAATGGCAGGGTATGTTGCGAAATATAACTCGTATATAATGCTGAGATATTTGTAAAACTCCGGGCCGCAAGTGTATGCGGTGGGGAACGAACCCGCTATTGTCCTTACCGGAGAGTAGCGCACTTCACCACCACACCATCCGGGTCTTTCGCTTTTCCTGTCTCTCAGCTAGTTCTATTGATCTTTTGACGGGTGATTGCTGATGGCATCTTATCTTATTCAGTTCGACACCCAGACAACGCAGTGGTGTGACTGCCAACCAGAAACCATTAAGGGCTTTTTTGGCCCGTGATTGATAGCTTGCTTTCAAGCTAAAGGTTTTCTATGGTTATATGATGCTTCCAGGGTGAACTCCTCGTTGTAGACCGCTGTTTAACAGTCGGAACTCCATTCCGGCACAAAAAATTGACTGGGACTTTCCATAAGTGCAGGAATAATTTCAAGCGCCATTGTTCTAAAAATTCTTTCAGTTGAATGTGAATTTACTACAATCTCACCTGTTGAGTTTTCTTATCTATACTTTCTACACGTGGGGCGTTTATATCCCTTTTCGTTAAAGGATTGAATTGAAAGATAGTTACTAAGAAGTTCAACGTTTCTCTATCCATAATTCAACAACACTTCTTTCAAACAGCTTAAATTTTAAGTGATGAAAACTATAATTTCTCTAGAAAATTCTGGTCAGAGAAATCGGAGCAAGAACTGTCGTTCAATGATTCAGGTCGTTCGACTAGTCTACTACTATTATTTAAGCGCTAGCCATGTGTTCTGGTAAAGCATTCGTTTCGGTCTGCGCAGAGCGACTGGACATTACTAAACAAGTCCATCGTCGATGGCTGAATGATTTGTAGTTGTGTTGAGATGTAATCACTGGGTCTAATTTCCTATTGGTCTCAGTAAAGGGCATTAAGCTAACGCTTTTTTCTTCATGAGTAGGCATGAAATTGTTAACCCAAGGATTACTCAACGTAGCCAACATCTCGGTGGTTCCACCTGCTTCGGAGCGTGGAAAGGTCAAATTGATACATATAATCTGCTCAGAAAGTTTTCACAGTCGCAGCAGAAAAACGCGAAACCTAAATATCAGGTGCCAGGAAAGCAGTTTCTTTTAAAAGAAAAAATGTGAGAGTTGTGACAACTTGATGAAGCGGGCGTTGATTGGTTGAATTCATGAAGTCGTCGCGAATACGATGAGTGCGTCAGAAAAAGTTTCCGCGACAGAATAGTCGCAGTTCTACGTGATAAGCAGTTGGGCGCTGGAATTATCTACTAGTGACCACACCTCGTAAAGCTTACGGTAATTATCGCGGTGGAAGAAAACCACAAGAAAAATGATAAAAAAATACTTCACCTTGATCTTGCCGAATTTTTTCTAGTATTTTTTAGTTGTTGTTTTTAACAAATTGATAGGACGGATAGCACAGCGGAAGTGACGTCCGTCATCACGAGCATGGTACTAGTTCGATTGGGTTCCGGACCAACGAAGCCAAGGTCGGGAAATTGGTACCGGACTTGTCAGGGAAAAAAATCGTTTTCTCTAATCTAATTGAGAACGCTCCAGCCCGGCTATCTCAGGAATCTAAGCAGAATTACTCGACCGGCACGACGTTCAAGATGAAACGAGAATCCTCAAGCAGCAACCGAAGCTCCACATGAAGTTGGAAGATCTTCGTGGACAATGGATGCGAGGAAGCGAAATGGTTGTGAGAAGTGCCGGGATCCGCACAGTAGGCGTGAAGATGGATCAAATAAAGTATAATAAATAATAAAGAAAAATTTTTTAAAGTTTTTTTCAGCACTGCCACTATGATTGAACCAAGCCACCACCATGGACGATGACTGCGAGGGAAGAAAGGAATGGAAAATGTGCTAGAGCACTCATAATTTGTAAAAGTGGGCCGTGCTAGTAAATAGGTAGTTCTCCTCTTAGTGTTTTACGGTCTTTCGTCTAAATTTGTTTGTCGACGTTTACAATAGAAACTGTTGCTCACAGACGACAGCTATCCATCATCAAAAACAAAATGTTCCGAACAATCAGAAATGGCGTTGTGAAGACGTGGAATGCTTTTTTTCTACTACAAAGCTTGCGGAGTACTGTTAAGCCACTATGCTTGGAAACCAAGTATGAATAACAAAGAGTAGGAAAGTAAGTCATCTCTTTGAAATTGTCTAACGTGTTTATTACTCGTTTAGAACTTTTACAGATCTTCCGAAGAAGCGGATCGTCAAGTTCGGTGTGGTTTTTCTTTCCGACAACCAGGTGGTCTTGTCGAAAAGGTCGCGGTTACCGAGAGGAGAGAGTGACGAGATGCGAAGTGGTCGAGGCTCGACCTTGAGTGGTTGTGTGTGGTTATTACTTATTGCGGTGTTGCCGAACATATGGGTGTTGTTGAATAGGTGAACAAGGACCGGGACGAGAAAGAAACCACCCCGCTACTTTAGCCAACCCCATCAAGGTCTTCTTTTAATCGCGTCACTTCCGAAATTATTGGCACTGTACTCTGTGTACACATTGGAGCTGTTCACTATTTACTCCTCTTCCTATTTCATTTACAAAATGCTTACCATCCTTGCAGTCACATTTAGGTTCTTTGCACAGAAGATTCCTTACGATTTATTTAGACATCAGAGCTCGAGGTCGTAGGGTTATCTTATTTCGCACTACGAAACTGTTCAGATTTTCGAAGTCTGCAAGTTTTTTTATGGATTATTAGAAATTATAGATGTTCTACTTCTTAAGATAGCGCTCCACTTTGGAAATTCTTATCAGCCATCGCAATCTCTGCATCTTAGCAACCCCAAGGCTATGACGGTTTTAACACGGAATATACTGGATCCTTATTCGACTTGAATACTTCGTCGATTTGTTCATATTGAAGTGAACAGAAATAGAGGTGACATTTACTACCGGATGCACAATTCACTTAAAACTAACAAAGTAAGGCTTTTTTCAAAGGTGAATGGCTGTGAGGTAATGGTGATTTTGCCAACCATCGATCTACTTCGATTTTCTAGTTATTCGGAAATTTTAAAATGAGATTCACTATGCAAATTACCACGAAGGCAGAAAGAAATACGAATAGCTATGTAATGACCTCACAAAGAAATGCCAGAGAATGAGTGCTTTTTCCATACTAACTATGCGAAATATATTTTTCGGTAGACCTTTGAGCGAGGAATGTGAGTTCGGCCTTTAAAAGATGCCATAGAGCTTTAAGCTGTACACGTTAAACGCTTGTAGGAGGTAACGGGAGAACCGTGGAGAACCACCATGGTGGTGTGCAGCGACTTTTATCCAGCGGTTTTAAACTCTGTTTATGAATTTAACAATCCTCTTCGATTAGAATTTCGGAAAATCCCTTTTAAGAGAACAATAATGCTTTCGTTTAGTTAGCAGGGTCTGTTTAGTGTAACATCGTTGTCGAAAGTTGTGACTCGCTAAACAGCGCCACCTAACCCGCGTTTTGCCACTTCCTACTGCAACCAAATGGCTTCCTTAACGTATTAGAAAACTAGATCCCAACCAATATTTGTTTCGATGTGAAACGGAATCTTATCTTCTTTGTAGGTTTCTAATCTTTCATCATATTTATTGTTCACTGGGCATCGCCCATCTCTCTTGTTCAAGCGTTTCTCTGTGAAAAGGTGGCGGTTATCATTGAAAGTGAAGGTAGAAGAGGAACGTATGAATTCTTTACTAAGACGATGGATGAACCCGACTGACTTCGAGGATCGGAAAGAACTGCTCTAACGGCAATTTCCTTTCCCAGTAAGTGGTGACGAAGGGTTTATGTAAAGAACCAGTACGCAGATTATAAAACAAGGTTTTGCGAGTGGTGCTACTTTGATAGCTAGTGGCGATAACCCATGCATTGCTTTCATTATAAGCACTAATTTAAGATTTTCGTCTTAATTGGTCTATATTGGAAATCATAGGGAAGCCGAGAAGACCTAGAGAGTTTAGAATGGCAAATTCTTCAGATATTTCCCCCAGAGTGAACGACGAATTTTCGCTGGTGAACATTGCTTTTGAGATACTAACCTTTTTTAAATAGATGTGAAATTACACCAATTGCATCTACTCGCGAGTTCGTCGAAAACGCGGCACCAGCCGAGCTCTGAACGTGGAACCGCGACATTACGCAAAATTTGATTGCTGACAATTGCTGTTGATTGTATGAGAGGAACCAGCACCTCATTTCTGAGCACATGTAAGTTCGTCACTGGAATGTGACGAAGACAGAAAAGAGAAAACCTAAACCGGTGCTTGGACGAAACGTAAACATTCCCACGTCGGTCGGCCTACGATAGGGCGTCTGAAGCCGGCCGCCGATTGGCGTGTGTTGCTTCGCATCGTCAACGGCGGAAATATGCGGAGGACGTAGAGTTTTTCTCTGAAACACTGATGAAAAACTCGTTGAATAGGCGGCATTTAGCGCTTGATGAAATGAGCTCGGTCGAGGTCATATTGTACGACTCGGTCGAGGCACAATGTCGCTTTCGTGAGTAATCGACAATTATTTGTTAATGTATTTGAAAAACAGATAATCATTCATTTATCAAGATGTATGATTGGTTTATCTTCATAAATAGTAAGGCTTCATCGCAATACTCAGCTGAATGCTGTGTTTCCGCTCGATCAGAACACCTCTTTTTGCAGAATTCCCTAGATAGCAATGTTAGGTTATCTCCAGGTTGTCGCCATGGGTAGTCATTTGCAGCGTGGATTTTTTGTGGAAGCGTGGAAGAGCTACTCTGCTCTTTATGGAGATAAATTTTCATGTTACCGGACAGAAGTGTTGAGCTTGTGCCTTATGAAGAGATGAACCCTCGAAGTGGTTTACCCACACTACCGAGAGAGGAGAGGTTGATGCTGCAATGTGCTTCGCTATCATCCAGTAACACTAGTTAAACTGCCTTGCCTAAGTGAAGCAAAACCTCTAAGCCTAAACAGCTTGGAAGAATTCCGGGATTGTTCCACTTCAAATGGATATTGGAATAATTTTAACTTATTATTTACTGCCCACTCTTTTTTTCAACGGCAGGGTATGCATTGTGAAATATAACTTCAATGATGCTGAGATATTTCGATTCGTTCCCCAGCGAATACAGCTGCGGTCCGGAGTTTTGCAATTATCTCAGCATCATTAAAGTGATATTGGAATAGTTAACCAGTCTTTCATACGACTATGATACGCTCAGAACAGAGGTTTAAGGCGATGATTTCACCCTATTTTCCTGGCTTGGAAGGCTGTATTGTAAGCATTTGCATAAGTTTAATGAAAATTTCAAGAATTGGACTGTCAAGCAAGACTTGAAAAAAAAAAGAAATCTCTGTTGTCTTTCTAATTTCGGACCATCAAGGTCCCAAGTAATACGACGTCGAACCAAACACTGTAGATGATGACCCTAGCAAGAACTCGGTCAATTACTATGGTAGGCTCAGCTCGGCACGAGTATGAACATTTCGAATGCTGGTTGCTCCCACCCATTCATATAACTGATTGCTATTTTATTGACGGTGATGATTGTAGTGAACGGATTTTTGTTGTCCGACAAACACCTACTATGCTTAAGAAGGGCGGATTTTTTCCTAACCATGTTGAATGGTTAGTATTCACGTTGCCAAGAACATGCCCGGTTATGAAAGACGTCGGTGGAAGCAATGGAATAGATGTTGTGTATTATTGATAAAGATGTCTTCCAAAGGTGGAAGCTGAGGCATTCAGGCATCTCGACCATTCCTGAAATTGTTTTAGCGTTCAGCAGAATTGATCGGCTTCTTGCAGTTTTGCGGTTTTTCGTCTTACACCATACTCACGACACCAGCGTAGCGTGACGTAACGACCGTGTTGGACCCACAGAACTGCTGTAGAATCATGACACAGCAGGTTTTAAACTGCAGAGCCAATATGACGTTGTATGGCAGCAAAGGTAGCCAATGGAAAATTTTTTAGGATTTGACCACATTTCGATCCAATTGATATAACGATCATATCCCACTAGGGAAGGGCATTCAAGGAAATGGCAGGAAAAGGCACCACATGTAGATTCTTATTCGTCCATCTTTGTTACTAACAGTACTTGATGTAATATAGATCGTCCCTATGCGATCTTACAACCGCTGAAGTGAAAATCGTTCCTCACAAATTTGAAAACGTAAAGTCTTGGCTTGAGACCAATGACGCGTGTCTTTAGCGACCAGCGCATGCGTTCCAATTCCAGCCGTATAACTATGCACGAAGTTTTCAAGGTCAACAATATAATTCCTCTAAATTATTCTCTGGACATCATTATGATGGTTGTAGATGATCACCGAATTTCTCGGAACATTTGTGCAATTAGGCCCAGTTATGTGGATAATAAATTCGTTATGGTGACAGCAAGCTGCTTCCTAGTAGAAAACTGTGGCCCTTTCTATTTATATATTCTTCTAAACTGGCACTGTTGAGCTGATACGAGGTTGGTATAAGTTGCCGTTGTTGTTGTTGTCGGAGTCCCAGTGTTCCGCACACGCTCTCATGGGATGTCGCAGATATGATCAAAATATTTTTTACATACGGATATCAGCATCTCCTCCATTCAGTTTGCTGTCTTGTGCCAGTCTTAGACAAAGATCATCGAAATCGCTTGTGGGCTCGGCTGTTACTTCAGAATTTTTCTTCGTCGTGAATTTCGTTTAACTCCACTTTTGTTGATTCTTCTCGGAATCCTCATATAACCGTGACATAGCGCTCAGACGTTCTAAGCAGAGCCGCTCACTAGCAGTTTTGGATCGGAGGAAGGTTTTCCAGAATAGGATTTTAAGCTTGCTAAAGGAAGAGTCACATGGTGAATAAATTATTAGGTGTCATAAAATTAAAAGCAGCTTTATAACACAAAGCTGTATCACGTAAACATTCAGCGTCACATAAATTTTCTAGTAAATGCAAAAAAAACGGAATAATCATGTTGTGCTGGGAAACAAGTTCTCGTCTCTATTATTGTTTCTGTTTCTGTTTGCAGAGACGAACCAGCTGAGTACGTCTGGTCCACCGTAATCGTAGCGGCGCACGTCAAAGGCGGAGCGGTGGCCGGGTAAATTTTCAGATTTAGATTCGAAAACCGGCATCTATTCGTTCGTCGCACGCCATCAGTTTCAGATAGAATCTTTCATCGTCTCTATTTGCTAAAACATTCCTTGTTCGTGAGAAACGGTCAGATTACGGTACTATGTGCCGTTCCACTGAGGCCCATCGGCCGGCCGGTTGGTCGATTGGACGCGCGGCTGTCGTCCAGCTCCTCGTCTTTCTCCACTCCACGATCAATCGACGCTAGACACTCGCTACGAACACTGTTCTTGTCTCTAGCTAATCGAATAAACTTCAGCTTTAAATAGCTAAAATAAGATTCTCAACAGTGTCAAATGTCATGATGAATTCTTTAAGTCAATAATATTGTACCGTATTTCTGTTGAAAATGAGTAAAATTAATCGGCGCCCTTCGTGCGCCGTTTTGGACGGAGTTCATGAATCAAGAATTTTCCTAGCTTGAAATAACTAAAGTAGACTTGATGCAATATGACTTTTGTTATCTCAGACTATGAACACTCAATTCACTGTGTTTTTGCTTATTCAGAATCGCACCACAGTATTTGTTTTTGGGGATAAATTTCTGGATAACGAGGACAAGGTCGGGATGATGGGGGTAAAATGCCCAGTAAACAAGGGTTATCATCATGACCTGCTCCAGTTCCTTAACATTTCTAGATATATTTTCTCTTCCTTACTTCTGATAAACCGAGACTAATCTTTTATTAATAGCAGCATTTTTTAAAATAGGAATGAAGTACTTTTCCGGTAAAGATCTTTTTCCTTTTTATGGTGAAATGCAATAATTCACCCAATATTCGTTCCTTAATAGATCACCGCGCCTTATTAGACAATCTGGTAGTGTGATGAGTTTTTGCCTATTCCTAGTGAAATTGTTCATGTCAGAAAGTAAAAGAACAATAATAACACTGAATTTGTGAAAAATCCGATATTTTGGGAATGGTCACCTACGACGAACACAAGAAGATCTGTAGCTAAAGTTCCATAAATACCGCATGGCTTACCACCACTTAGTTACTTACTTTGATACTTGGGCGGCTCGTCTCCATTAACTGTGCGGGCTCTAGAATAATACCCATTTTTTGGAGTTTCGTTAGTTTAGCTGTTGTGTTTTCTTGGAGTTCCGTGGTCAGCCAGGCCAACGTCTGTCCAGGTAGTCACCACCACAGGCAGTCGCCGCCATTGTGGATCAGATGGAGATTTGCCACCATGCGATTAGTTTGGTACCAGGACGGAGGTGGATTCTAGTATAGGTTTAGTCTTTGCTGGGCTTCCCGATGGAAACGTCCGACTCCTTCTCGACTTGGGAGACCCTACCGGGCGATGAATTCCCCGTTGTACAACGCAGTGCAAGACCCAGCAATACCCCCTAGTCACGATGAGGCGGTTAACCGTTGGGATGCTTACCAACTCTGTTAGAAAAAAATTATTAAAGATTTAACAAATGCAGAATCTAAGCATTGAGGTATTTCAACCGCGTACAACTAATTATATTACGACTGTCGATTATCACACATAGCTTGATTTTCGGTAAAATGGAGCAAATCGGATTAGCCTCAATTCTTTTCAAATTTAACAGAACTCCTAACAAGCGAAGAAGAACAGCTTTTTCAGTGATAACCTATGTTTCGCAGTTTCCTGGCTAGTGAACTGTGCTTCCTCCATTCTTCGCTTTTTGTTAGTTTTTTTCTTGGCTTTGTTCCAAACGGTTCAAGAACTAATCAGGAACAACTCATGAATAAACCACACTGCTGGACAGACAACACTTTGCGGCACAAGTTTTATGGTTGAATGATAAATAATCAGTTTATCTAGTCTATTTACTTGTCAAGTTCGGCCAATTTTGTTCACTGCACTTTCACTCTGTGAGCTCTTCCTTACCTTTTGTTTCTGGTTTTCTACGTAAGTAATTAGATGGTACCGCCTCCTCGGAAGCTGTACAGGTCTTATCAGGTTCCTGCTAAGTCCCTCTAAGAATTTGGTTCTCCAAGACTATCCAAAAGATTTTCCGAAAGGCTCTCATGTAATCATCACAGATGCTAGCCAAGCCGCCGTCAGGATTCTAATTTCTCCACCTTTTAAGGCTACATACGAGTTGATGATGGCAATTCGGCTGTGGCTCGCTGCTTGCTAGTGCTCTTTGTTCCAGAATGAATATAACTCTAAAATCAGCATGGATGACATAAACAAAGTTAAACTTTTTATATCATTCAAACTAAATGCTTTAATGGGTCCTCGTCGTTGTGTGACAACAAGCTTTGGAAAGAATTTTTTTTTGCAGAGTAGAACAGATTTATGTGTCTAAACATCTCGAGAAGGTCCAAAACTTATTGATTGCTGCTCATAGGAGGAATTCGGTGACGTGAGTACAAAAGCCCACATTGAGTTTCGTCATCATACGTAAGAACGAAGCACCGCAACGTCGTTGACGTGCTACTAACCCAACCGGGCAACCTGTAGACGTCGCCTTCAGCAGCGGCGCAGGTAATTACGTGCAGCCCGTCGTTCCCGTCCTTTAATCTCCGCACGGGACACCCATCCGTTACCGTAACCTCGACGCGAAATCGGTGAACACCGTTCTGTGCTTGGTCGGCGTGCGCCGTTCAGGAGTCATTTTCAGCTTAACTCTGTCGCTGATCCTCGTCATGGCGGGTAATTTTCCTCAACAACTAGCTGTTTCGCCATCGTTCAAGGTTCTTCACTCCTTGTGGATTCTATATTGCAGGCTTTTCAGCCGTGTTGTTCCATTCCAACCAAACTGTTTAGTTTAATGCTGTTCTCTTACAGCTAGCCTATGTAGTTGATAATGCTGTCGCTGGCTTTCCTTTTTTTTTCTTTGAACCACCTACTATGAGAGTTGGATAACTAAATGCGAAGATCTCATTCGCGTTATAATTCATCTTGTTATCACCTACATGTGCTAATATTTATTTGGTTATTTATTTATTTAAAAATTATTATTAATTTAAACTAGATTAATTAAAAATTGATACTTTGAAACACGAGGTGCTCTTGATAAGATGTTGCTTTTCACTTTTGTTATTATTATTAGGGCTCATACCAACTAGCCCACATTATAAATGTCTAACCCATAAACGAACTAGAATAATTGTTCTTTCAGATGAAGTTCTAATCCTAATAAATAATGCGAGCATGTCAGGAACATCTTCATTTCACCACAACATTGCCCATACGTTAAGATTTACTCTTTGAGATCCAGAGCAACTCGTGCTAGAGCGTTCCCACGCCTTTCCCATGGGCAGTTGATCACTGTGGATAGGCGGAAATACTCGTTATTACTAGCGTTATCTGCTTTTAGCTAGGTTCCTGAATGTCAATGACGGAGTCATTTTCATCAGATTGTGTGAAGTTAATGGAGAAATACCGCTTTGAAATCACAAATCGACACCGGATAGCATGCAACCAACCATGACTTCTATATATGATGTATGAACATTGAGGCAGTACTCATATACGTGAGCACGAATTTGCGCAGCGTTTTTTCTCAAAGTATGCCGGTTTAGTATCCATTACGAAAAGCCCTGACTGGGAGGACACTTCAAAATCATAACTGCGTAATCCCACCAAACCAAAAAAGACAAAGTTGTCTTCCTCGAGACCTTCATGTTTTTTCTGAGCCAAGTTTGTTGAAACCAATAGTAGTCCTTCTACTGGTGCTGTGGACGGCCTTTCACACTTTCAGTTCCTACTTGAAGACGCAATTATAGTGCTAAGTCAAAAAGCCTGAATGAGTACGTGGTTAAAAAGCGGTATTGAACAGTTGTTGCTTTACAATCAACGCTGTTCTTCTTGAACAAGTCATGTCATGCTTATTTAAAGGTTTGTATACTATTATTATTATTATTACTACACGACCCCTAGTAACATTAACAGTGCTGATCCCAGCACTTTCTAAACTCGATTCGTTTACCTCGCACTCATCGTCTGGAATAGTCTTCGAACATTTTATGTCTTCTTTCTGCTGTTGCTTAAAGATTTTGTCTTCTTCATGAATGTCATAGAATACTGGTCGAGTCGATTCTTCTTTCAATCTTGGAGACAGCTGAGTTAAGACGTTCCTACGTGGATTGAAGGAATGAGTCGATAGGGGTCAAGCCAGCATCTTGCTTCCCGATGAACTACACCGTTAACCACTTTGCCTGACCCTTTTCCCCTCTTTTAAAGCGCGTGCTTTTCCAAACCTTATGTGACCACTTTAAGTTGTTGAACAACGAAAGCGTCATCCTTTGCTGATGCTAGTATTTTTCGGTGCCCGGTTTTGTGGTTTCGCTCGGCACATTTTGTTGGGCCGGCTGGCGCTGCTGGCAGTTCTCAGTCGCACCTCACTGCTTCGCGCCAAGGACGTCGCTGTGTCGTCGCCGACACCTCCACCGTCCCCAAACCCGCTACTTGTTCACCAACACCGTTGTTTGTCAGAGCAAAGCGTTTCTCCTATTCAGGCAACAAACGACATAACCCCCCTATTGTGAATGGATACGCAATCATTGTATCTGATCGCATTGCGTTGTCTGTTTCTTCACATCGCGTTATTCGGTTTTCAACGTTGATCATCGCTCTATAAACTTTAACACAGTGACTGGTTGCCTTTTTCTTTTAACGCAGTGAACATGCCACATAGCGTACATAAACTTCTCTCTATTCATCACCTTAAAAGTCAGGAAAGAATGGGAAAATCCTCTGAGAAAAGACCTGTCCTAACCGAAACAATCCACATTTCCTTGATATTACACTGTTCATAGTGAGGAAAATTCTTATTCGAGCAAACGAAAGCATAACAACGTCAATTCATACTTATTTTCTTTTACTAAGAAGATTAACCACATTTCCAGGAGGAAGTTGCTCCTTTTACAGAGGAGTGAAGTGGTGAGTTTGTGTTTAGTGCTAAGCTTGATAATTGCAATTCCTTCAGAGGTTTCTTTTCGAATAGTAGTTTAGTGTTAAGTATTGAATGATTCCTAGCTGACTTGCAGAGTTAATTAGTATTTTTGTGCCATTTGAGCGACTCACAATTGATTTTAGGGTCTGCTTTGTTCTAAGAAGTAAAATTTACTAAAAGCTATAAACAGCTTAGAAGTCGTCCCTTGTGTCTTTATTCATTCAATTTCCGTGCTTAGTGCAGCTCCTTCTTCACTTATATCCCTTGTTTCTGTATTCGATATTTTACTTTTTCTTATTCCGCTGCTTTTGCCTTGACTTTCCACTTTTCCTCCTAGTTGTGCTGCATTTTCATTAACGAAGCACAGTTCAGTTGTCTTCCCACAAGGTGGCATTTCATTGATTCCACAGTTTTTCGCAATCTCCTTGCTTTTTGTTTACTTTTTGTTTTTCTTTTAAAAATCGTACAGTCTTCATTGTAATTTTCAATTGAGAAATGCTTCCATGACATAAACATAGCTTAAAAATATGTGGTATAGCAAGAATAGGGCCATATTTCAAAGTATAAACGTCTTCTAAGGACTTTAAAGACTTCCGATCAATATTTTTAGCATGAATTTTAATAGCACTTAAATATCATGGCATAATTTCGATAACATAAAAAATGTTTTTCTTATTGAAGATTTTTAATCAATAACTGTTGTAGCAGATTTGTTAGTGGTGGATTCTGTGTGGAAACATAGCCCGCTTCAAAAGATAACGAATTTTTTCTGCACAAACTCCTTATGAGTGTTGTATTCATAGTTGTACGCAAATAGCACTAGCATAAATACGACTGTGAATTGATTTCTAATCTCTCTTTCAAATTTTACAAGCGATCCTATTAAGTGTAGAAGTGAATAATGAAGCCACTCAGTGGACAAATATTAAGGCGCATATCGAATTTAAAGGATGGGCATTAGATGGTGGGAAAAGGAAGTGCTAGAAAAAAGAACTGCTCTCCGTTAGTTCACTCAGTGTAAGATGTATGTAAGGTATTAAAATGAGTGGTTGTTTTGACAGTCTGCCTTACCTGCTAAGCATTAAAATATACGTTAGGTTTTTCGGCATATTTTTGACAAATTTATTCCAATGATTTTAGGGATAATAAAGCTTATGTTGTGGCTATAAAGCAAAAGATAAAGCTAAAAATTTTTTGACGAAAATCACCGCTTACCTACAATATTCGAGAACCACAACCTACTAGCTAGCCGCCGTGTTTCCTGATAATCGGCTTCTCGCAGTGTGGGGCTTCCCATCGACATCCCATTCAACGAATCCCGTATGATGACTGTCTGTCTGAAGCCGCTTTTCCAGTTGGCGTGTAATCGCCTTTCGAGTGGCTGCTTCTCCACTGCAAAGCACTCGACAAGAGCTAGCCGGGGACGATCCCGTTTTGTGCGGACTTCCCAGGTACCGTAATGCACCACGATGGGCGCGGCGTGGCCAATGGACGGCGCCGCCTACACTGCCGCTCGGGGCACTAGCGGGAAGCCCATGGCACCACAAAGCTCTAACAGCCTCGTCGTCCACTGATTGGGGATTAGGAAATCGCGAACTGTCTTCTACAAACTACTTGGACAATCGCCGTACGCACGACGACCGACGACGGTGCCAAATAACAAGATAATTCGCGAAGTCATGATCACTATGGTGTCCATCAAAATGGTGCCAATTTTTATTTTAACGGATTATACATCTGATAGGTATGCGAAACCAAATTAAAATAAAAAAGAAGGAAAGGATTGAGCTTAGAAAAAACGTTTTTCAAAGTTAATAGTCTACTGAAAGCTTTTTATTGGAGGAGTTCGTAGATCGGAAGTTTGAGTTCTAATTAACTGTTACTTGATTTTAATAGCCATGGTTATTCTCAGAAATGTGCGAATTAGAAAAACGTCAAACTGATCTTAACCTGACCTGCAAAACACTTCACAATGCCGAGAGCAATGGATTTGCATAATGAATCACAGTAGCATAGTTAATTGCGCTAGGTTGTTCGTAAATAAATAGTCGTTGTAACCATGTTATTTAAAATGTCGTAGCTTGCTTTAAACAAAACTTTACCGATCAAAATAAAACTATTCAAATCTATCGAAAAGCAAATTTGATTATTTTGGTTTCATAAAATTTTGGAATCCTAGGAGTAATGAATTCGCTGAAGACATTTCTTGCGTTATAGTAGTTGGTGAAGAATTTGTCGTGCATGAAGTTATAGTGGTGATTGAAGAAGTCACAGTCGGTAGGCGATAGGTCTGATGAATACGGCGGACGACGCAAAGTTTAGCATCTTAACTTGTTCAACTTCTGCAGAGCTGGCTCTACAATGTGAGGCCGAGCATTGTCGTGGAGAAGGATTGGTCCTTTTTTGTTGACTAATGCCCGTCATTGTTGCTGGAGTTCACGATTCACTTTGCTGATTTGTTGGCAATACTTTTGTTCCGTAGTCGTTTCACCTGAATTTAGAAAGCTGTAATGAATTAGCCCAGCTGCAGACCACCAAACGATCACCGTAACCTTTTTTTGGTGCAATTTCGGCTTTGGGAAGTGTTGCAGAGCCTGATCGCAATCCAACTGTTGAGCTCAACATCGCCGGTTGTCGTACAGAATCATTTCTCGAAGCAGGTCACAATTCGATCAAGAAAATTGTCGTTTTTGTTGCGCAGAATCACAGCAGACGACGCTTCGGAACGGAGAATTTTTAAATTACAGTCTAATTCGTGCGGCACGCACTTGCCGAGTTTTTTGTCTTTCCTGTGCGTTTTATGTCAGTGGAAATTGTTTCTGTGCTCAGGCTAGACTGTTGTGCAAGCCTAGAAAAGTTGTTCGCGTGTTTGCTTCCAACAGCGCCGCGCCTTCAATTCGTTGTCGACAAGTACACTGGGACGTCTGTGGCTTTCCTTATCCTCTAGGTCGAAATCACCAGATTGGAATTTCAAGAACCATGTTCGCACTGTTGATTCACCAACACTACTTTATTCCAAACTTTGTTAATGTTTCCAGCCGTCTCTGCTGTCCCGCGGCCGAGTTCGAATCCATAAAAGAAAATTTGAGGAAAATTCGTTTTTGACATCTGAAAATGCAAAGCTCAAAATTGGCAAAAAAGCTTAATGTTTGTCAAAATATACTACCAGTTAAAGCATAAAATCAGCTCTCCAAAGATATATAATATTTCAAAATTCAGAGAATATTTTTTGTAAAAAATAGATTAAAACAATAGATACAACTAAGATGATGCTAAGATATTTGCAAAACTCCTGACCGCAGGTGTCTGCGGTGAGGAACGAACGTGCTGTTGTCCTTTCCGGGAAGTAACGCTTTCACCACCACACTATGCGGGTTCTTCGTTTCGCCTGTCTCTCAGCTAGTTCTATCGATCAGCGCCATCAACAATCACCTGTCAACGGGATTGATCTGGGAAGCCCAAATCGGCAATGAACCCAGTTACGCTGTGGCTTTAGTTATAATCACAATCTTAACCGTCTTATTTACTGCCTACTATAATTTTTAACAAGTTGAGAGACAGGCGAAACGAAGAACCCGCATAGTGTGGTGGTGAAAGCGTTACTTCCCGGAAAGGACAACAGCGCGTTCGTTCCTCACCGCAGGCACCTGCGGTTCGGAGTTTTGCAAATATCAGCATCATCTTAGTTGTATTTCACATGATACCCTGCTGTTAAAAATTATAGTAGGCAGCAAATAAAATGGTTAGAACAGTAAATATTTTAAGACGCTCCTTTATTTCTGAACGACCTTTAGCATGCAAATCATTCCTACCCTTAATAGAGCTATAGCGCGAAGTTTCTGCTACACGGTGCTCCCATGTTCAAGTGCCTCAATTCTTGTACTTGCTAAAAAATTTTAAAAAAAACTTTTCACATTACTAGGCTAACTTCAAGCGGCGCTCCACTTCAGCATTGGACTCGATACAACTATGGGGTCCTACAACGTGAGGATCAATGACTGTGGACCAACGAACCGGATAATCATAGTTATGATGAAGACGAAATCGGTGAAGAATCAAATGAATAAAGATTGTATGTCAACCTCGTGTTAGCTGAATAATCCACGGAAGTACATTTTTCATCGTCGAAAGAACCTGAATGTTCGCATCCGAGGAAAAATTGTTTCTATCGCGGTTGGGCTAAAGCACTCATCTACTCGCCACCTCGTTTGAGAACAATCGTCAATGCATATGACCAGTTAGATTAAAGGTCTGATTAAAGATATTTGCTAGCTTTGAGTAAAAACAAAACAACAACTGGCGCTGCGATAGTTCATCAGTGTGGTCGGATTTGTTCGTTGTTGTTCTGGAATGAAAAAAGTAATTTAGAATGTGATCGATGTTTTAATGTAGAAAAACTCAATGAACTACGTTTCCCCTCTCAGGTTTCGTATATTTAACAGTCTCCCACATAACAACAATATGAGGCATATGTGATTTACCGTGCTGCAGCGCTTGTATGCGCTTTAAGCATAAATTTTTTTCATATGTTTAAGTAGAACAGTACTTTAGTACCTAAATTTTAGTTTTTTACAAAAGAAACTTTTTTATTGCAGTTAAAAACTGGCTGAGAGACAAACAAAATGAAGGACCCGCATGGTGTGGTGGTGAACGCGTTAGCTCCCGGAAAGGACAATAGCGCGCTCGTTCCCCACCGCAGAAACCTGCGCTCCGGAGTTTTGCAAATATCTCAGCACCATTATGACTACAGTCAGTTTTTGAAATTCTTGTCTTTATTTTATACCTTTTTGATCTTGTCGACTAAACAGCATACATTGGTACCAATTTCCACTTCTATTCATATATTACGCTATTATTCTATATTTTCTACAGACCATATATGTGCACATAAGTATTGAAGGATAAAGGGGTTAAGTGATTGGAATATTACCTGATTTTAAACGATATTATCAAAAGTCTAGAAAACTGTGTGATCACGGCTTTGTTAGTGAAAATAGAAGGCAAGAGAATCGACATTCTTTTCTAACAAGAAGCAGAACGAATTCCTGAACGCCATGAATTTTATCGAATGCGACGTAAGAAGCATTTCTGAGGTCCTTTTTTTGAAGTGCTTACTCTGAAAAACAGGTAATCGAACGCCGCGAGCTGGCATGACTACGGTAAATGAAGGTTGTTTTCTTAGAGCAGTATGTTCAACTTCATCAGCTCTATTCCTGCGGAAGCACGAGCTTTTTTACTTACTTTTCCGCGTACGATTTTATCAATTCTTAGTGAAGTGTGTCAATTTTTGTGAAGTAGTTGTTTACAGTGGTAGTTGTGGGATTCGAGGAACGATCACGATTGACTTCTGTTAGAGATTAGCAGACCTTTTAAACTTAAAATTAGTTACAGTCACCGTAGCTGCTTCCGCATGGAACGTTCCCTTCGAGAGGTGTTTGGTTTCGCTATCTCGATGGCTGTGGCAACTCGTGCAAGAAATTGAAGTTTAGTCTAAAGTAGCAAAACGCCGAAGAAAAATCATTTTCTTTCACAAAAGAGAAGCCTTGAGCACACATAGAACCACAGATTTTTTCGTGATTAATTTAACGTGGTCGTCGCGGTCTTTCAAAATAAATTTTATTTGACGGTGATGAGTGATTGCTGATGGCACTGATCGATAGATCTCTCTAAGAGACAGGCGAAAAGAAGGACTTGCATGGCATGGCGATGAACGCGTTAACCTCTGGAAGGGGTAATAGCGCGTTCGTTCCTCACCGCAGTCACCTGCGGTCTGGAGTTTTGCAAATATCTCGGTTCCACTGCGGTTGTATCACACATAATACCCTGCCGTGAAAAATTGCGATAGGCAGTGAATAAAAAGTTAACATTGTAAACCTTATTTATTTATTTTACATGATCCGTTACTACATCTATTGTGCTGATCGATCCCAGAACTTCTCGCATTCAATTCAATTCGTTTTCCTCGCATTCGTCCTTCACAGTGGTCTTCGGGCGTTTCGCATGTTGTTTCGGGTACTGCTTGAAGATTTCGCTTTCCTTATGAGTGTCGTAGAATAATGGTCGAGTGAATTTCTTCTTGCCATCTTGGAGATTGCGAGCTTAGGTTCTAGAGAGCATTGACGAGGAGATGAACGAGCGCATTTGCCTCTTAATCAACGGTATCTCTACCTGTCGTGCTATCTTGTTTAAAAGCTAAACAGCTCTTTGTTTACTTTCGCTCTTAAGAGCATAGCAAAAAACCTAGCCAATAGAAATATTTCACTGAATTTTTAGAATTTGTCACGGCTGTCGATGTTGTCGAAAATTCGTTCCATTTGTTGCTTTCTTGCTGAGGACTAAATAAATCTTCTTCGAAGCGGTTAAGTCGTTTTATGAGCTGCTTCATACTGCTATGTGATGGAAAGGTTAAGGCAATGACGATTTATAGGCAAACACCGTCGATGTCGGAAAGTTTGGAAAAAAAAATAGTGGTAGTATAGTAAAGCAAACCAGTTGAGAGAGAGGCGAAACGAAGGACCACAGGGTGTGGTGGTGAATACGTTAGCCCCGGAAAGGGTAATAGCGCGCTCGTTCCCCACCGCATACGGCTGCAGTTTTGAGGAGTTTTGCAAATATCTCAGCACCATTGCGGTTGTATTTCGCATAATACCATGCCACAAAGATTTGTAGTAGGCAACAAATAAAAAGCTACCATTGAGAAAAAACATTGCTACAAGCTTTTCCAGCCATGCGCAGCAAAAAATGACAAGCAGGGGAGCTCTTAGAATTACTAATTCACGACTTGATGGGTGACATGGCGCTAATTCTCGGAAGTATCGTAAATCGTTTGCGGATGGAACAACTCTCTTACTAAACCCATTAACCGGAACAGGAACTTTTTCCACACTCCAAAGAAATATGATGTCTTTCCCATCTATGTGAAAATCTCATCCAGGAGCGCCACAGCCTATGTAGTACTCATAAGAAGGAGAACTATGAAAAACTAAAGCGGGTCAGTCGGAATAATTTGTTGATTCTCAACTTTCTTCTTCACATTATAATCTTGTTTAACAATTAGGTGATGTTTCGCGAAGTCAAAACTGATTTTTCACTTTATTCTGCTTGTCCTCGTCCTATGATGGCTTTTCATGAGAATCTCCTCGTTTGTTTACGATGAATCACAAACCGAAGAACTTCAGTGATGGACACTCGCTGGCTGTCGCTCGTCTCGCCACTACCATCGCTCTTTCCGCTTCATCCGTTCAGCATCGCACCACTGCAACGAATTCCGCTGCTACCACAGTTCACTCCGCTCATCAAGAAAGACAAATCAAAGCAATTTCTCGTCGAACAACTGCTTCCCAGTGAGGATGAGAAACAGCCATCATCACCACTCGTTCAGTTAACTAAAAGCTTGCCTACGGTAAGTTTAGTAACATTAGTAAAAGGACGTAGGATAATGTATTCCGCGTTGCATAATTCTTGAGGGATGCGCTTGTCATTAGATCTAATCAAGCATCGTTTTTGATGACCTATCTAGCCTATAGGACGATTTTTGGTAGATTACTGATGGATCAAGTCGGCCTTCTTTTAACCAGAGCAATTGCTTGCGTGCTCAGCGCAACTGTGAAGCTTTACAAACGTAGTAGCCAATTAAGCTGGTATACAGCATAAAGGATAAAACGTTCAGCGTTGATCAACCTCTGACGGAAACGTCATGTATTCCATTTCTGAAAGTACCTGAGTGCATATCTTCCCTATAAAATGACTTCGGCCTGTCGATCTACTTAATCAGTGCTGCTATCTTTCCAGACAGGTTAGTAACTTTGTGCCAACCTCGAACAGATGGAAACGTTGGTGAGCCGAGGAACGGGATTAGAGTAAAAACCATGTGTGTATTGCAGTACACCTCGATCCGCTTCGCAATGGCTTCCTCCTGCGTTAATACCTTACTGAAACTGAATACGACTTGAAACTTGTTAAATTCTTTTTCTCGTGAGTTTCTTATTTCGAATGCTTTAATAAACGAAACAAGAGGGAGAAGTGATTAGTTTACTTCATTTCTATCCATGTGGTTTAAAGTTTATTGAGATAAGAAAACAGAAGAGATCGAAATACTCCGGTAGATGGAAAACGTCCTAGCATTAAAACGGGAATGTTTTTACACTTAGATAAATACGTATTATTCTGGACTGTCTTTCTGCAATTTTTTATCCAGCTGTTTGTGCAGAGAACAAATTCTGAACACTCATACATCACAAGCTGTGACAGCAGACAGTTTTGAAGACGACCAAACACAGGAATTTCAGACCACATGGTTTTTTGCGATTATTCTGAAAAGTCCCTCTTCGAATAACTTCGCATTCGATCTAGATGAAAGTTGCCTATGACTCGTGAACGGAGCCAGAAGCATGCTTTCGTGGGCCGAGCGATCAGTGTCGGCCGCCCATTGTGGGAAAGACGCCATGAGAACACCATGGTCTGCTTAGAATGAGACTCTAGAAAGAACATAGCGGAATTTAGGCTTCTGTATTAAAAAATTATTAACTGTTTGAACTGATTTAAATTGAGGAAAATGAACAAGCTGTAGTTGAAATATCGGATAAGAAGAAGGTAAATCGTCAGTGCAAAACTTTCTCGAGGTAGTAATGAGAGAAAATGTTATGCAATGACCTAAATTTGGCTGTGAATACATTAATCCCAAGTATTTTTTGATCGTTTGCAAGCACACGTGATTAGACTTTAAATAAGCTGAAGCTGAACAGTGCTCAATAAAGTGCGTTGAAGGGCTATTACATTAAATAGCGAAAATAAAACAACAATTCCTTCAGGATTCTATAGTTGCTGAAAAGTGTTATGTGCTTGCACTTTGTATGGATAGGCTAAGGGAGTGTGTAGCGCAGTGGCTGGAGGTGCTCTGCAGTACCCATCGGATCAATCTCCGCGCCCATGGCTCATGAAGCCTTCCATCTCTTTGGGGTCGGTAAATTGGTACCAGACTTCTCTGAAAGTGTAGCAGCACTGGCTCCATACATTGGTAGGTAACCGAGAGTCATTGTAAACGCGAGATATGCATTTGAACACCTCCAATGATGCTTAATGAAACCGATTGCATGGCGCATCCTTCAGGGATTGATTGACGCCAAGAGCTTTTTTTACGGATAAGCATAAGCGAGGTTGTAACAACAGGCAGTGTAGTCAACAGAACCAGCAAGGACAACAGTAACAATAGTAACAACAGCTAAAAGAAGTAAGTGTACAGACAACAATAACAACCAAAGCTGCAATAAAAAGAAAGGCAACAACCGCCAGCAACAGTTTTATGAAAGACATGCTAGTTAATCAATACGCCAAGATATTAATTGCAGAGACAGAGGTTAAACGAAGATCACTTCCTAAAAATGCTGAGCGATTCTAGATGGTGCCAAATCAACAGTTGGAATTCGTGAACGGCGGCTACGGCATGAAGAATCCGCTGGCGTCCAGGTGCAACTCCAAGGACGAGACGACGGCGACGGCGACGGCGACAGCCAGCAACCAGGGGCAGTACAACTGCCGCGTGTGTGGAAAGGTGAGTGATGTTCGTACCTAGGTGATTCTCCAACTTCTTTCAAACTTCAGTTTTTTAAACCGATGATTTTTTCTAATTTTGGTTTCAAACCTGCTAACATTTATTGATTTGGTTCTCGGCAAACTCACAAGAGCTTTCTGAAATGCGATCTCTGTTCAGTTGCATATCGTTTCAAAAAAGCGAAAGAAATTTCCATGATGTCAACTCGTTCACACAAACTCAATGGGACGATTTTTGAAGTCACCGGAGAGGGCATGTAGAACTTCTATTTTTCCCTACTGCAATCCAGAGCTGCACAGTGTACTCCACAATTTCGGTGAACACGAGAACGCCCACACTTCTTTTACGATACCGTTTATTTTTGCTCTTCTTGTCAATAATGTGGCAACTGGTAGCATATTGGATTCGGTAGTCAATTCCGCTTACTACCCACAAGGCTACGTGGACCCGAAATGAACGAACACAGAGCTTGCGACAAGGGTCTGACTCCAAAACTGAACTGAACATTGTAGACTCTGTTAAACACCTTCATTGCGTTCGGTATTTGGACTAAGCGAACATCATGTTATATCTTTTTATTTTTTGCCTATTATAATTTCGCGGCAGGGTACTAAGCGAAATACAACCACAACGTTGCTGCGATATTTGCAAAACTGTGGACCGAAGGTGCCTATGGTGGGGAACGAACGCGCTATTGTCCTTTCCAGGGAGTAACGCGTTCACCACCACACCATGCGGATTCTTCGTTTTACCTGTCTCTCAGCTATTTCTATTGATCTTTGCCACAGCATCGTTGTGGTTGTATTTCGCTTAGTACCCTACCGCGAAATTGTAATAGGCAGAAAATAAAAAGGCATAACATTGTGATTTCAACTACAGCCGCAGCTTAACTGGGTTCTATGCCGATTTGGGCGC